>JALRMI010000201.1:0-52135 GCA_026120165.1 Leptosphaerulina australis
CAGCTCTGTTTGCCCTTAAAAAAGTAATGTAGTCTCTACAGTGTCAGCACGCTTATATAGCGCTCGGTAGCACTTAAAATTCCAGACTATTTAATTTAAATGCAATGTGACATTTGTTGTAGACTAGAGGGCATCCCTATGAAGAAGTACTAGCGTCATGACGCTATTGTTGCTGCTACACAATGTTGCTTTTGTTTACGGAACATGAACGTGAGCATATATGCCTGTGAATTAATATCTAACGACAAACTATCAATAATGTGGGCAACGGAAAGGCATACTCCGAGTACAGGACTAGGTCTAAAGTTCCAGCATGCTGAAGATCAATGTTGAATTAGCTAAAGACAAGCCAGAGAATCATGCTTAGAAAAGGATATAGCAAGAGGCGGATGTAGCGACTGCGCCTCGCTGTGTTTGAAACCAATTGAGACACCGGAGACATTTTGAGTGCGTGGGAACCTCTCTCAGCTCTGAACCGGGTTGCATTTGCGGCTAATTCGTTCGTCTTAGTCTTTTATAAGAAACCTCTTCTCATCCTGTACTTTAGATTTGTAGGATAACAAACGAACAACGCTTCCCAGACCTTTCCATTGACAGAGGTTGAGCGTGCCTGAGTCCATCTCAAAAAGGCATAGTGAATTCCAGTGCGCATCCGATAAACCGTAGTCTGGGGAATAGGAGTGAAGCTTGACGAATGGACAAGATGCACTGAAGCTCCATAAAACAGAGTATTCATGAACAGAAACCAGGCTTGTCAAGTTTCAGATACACCAAGATATGATTACTCCTCATCTGCATCAGGATAGCTTCTCTTGACTAGGTAATGACTACTCCGCCATTTCTAACTCTTTGTCAGTCTCACTATAGCCAAGCACTTCATACTGGAACTTACCACAACTTCTTGCCTCTCAAAATACTCTCTCCATTTAGGATTCTCACCCAATGCTACAACCACATCCCACGGCCAGTCGTCGCTTTCCAACTCCGCTAATGTAAGATACTTGTGCAAGCTCTTCTTCTCGAGAGTCTCATACGAATCCGCCTTCAATACCGCCGCATCCTTGATCTTAAACATGCGAAATCGCAAAACATCAGGAGAAGATGCAATTGTTGGCGCAGCTTCAGACCGATAAAAGTCCAGCACCTTCTCCTCTTCATCTGCAGTTGCATCCACTTGCCATTCCATCACAGCTACACTCGCTATGTCTGCATGGACTGCACACCGTCAATAAATGTCAGGCATAAGCTGCAACACCAACGTACCGCCCTCCCAATCCCCTTGTTGCCATCGTTGGACTTCTTCATATGCCCTGATGTCAAACCTTGCACTTTTCAGCTCTCCAGTCATAGGTGGATGGTTGCCCTGATCACACGCTGCATCTACTGCCTTGTTTGTGTTTTCCATCTCATACACTGTAAGCCACTTCCAGGCTGCCTCTTGATTCTCTACTCCATCAACATCTTCATCTAGCCCATTTTCGACGACCTCGCAGTGCAGAGCATGTTGTGCAAGCTTGGAGGCCATGGAGGGAATGTATTCGTCTTCGTACCACTGCTCTGAGGATTGGGGGATGTTCGCTGCCCATGTGCATAGGACGCCTGACATGTTGGGTGTCGGTTGCGAGGCTTGCAGTAAGAGTGGTATTGAGCGTGTGAAATGTCGTGGTAAAGCTGGCTTGTGGAAGTCAGGCGATATTGGCGCAGAACGATTTATTTCGGAAGTAAGGGACCAGGAATAAGTCAATGGTACAAGTACTTTTCTTACTTTTGATGAGCACCGGTTTTACCTTGTTGATCACTGGCATATGTAGATCGTGCGAGGGCGAGGCCTATGGCTTTAGGCCCATTGTCGGCAGCCAAAGGTGCTTTGTTAACACTTGATTGGCTTGGAAGGTTCGTTGAACCGAGATCAAATCTGCAGACATACAAACTAATCCATAACGGATGTCAACATGATCAACATTGTGGAGATGTGGATATGCACGAGTCGTGCACCTGCATCGCCATGTTGAGAGGAGTCTTTGTGCAACGGGACCTAAACTTACACATGGACCATGCGTTGCCTCATTAGTACTCTGGGTGCGCTGCTCTCTATATATCCTCCGGATTCACTTAAAAGTGTGCTTATTCCCTTGTCTTCCGAATCGTGAAATGCATACTGCAAGATAGCGGTGTGCGATTTCGGCCCTTCTAAAGCGGGCCGAATGTACTTATCTCGTGGCACTATACATACAGATTCTGCATCACCAGGACGTGTCATTCTGGGATACGAGGCGGTTTTGAGGAAAAGACTGCAAAGATTCTGCTGACAAGGCTTGCTTGGATACCAGAAATGAGTTTTGGCGGATGATTGTCTTGGATTCATGTTTTGTCGAGGCGCCACTGACGAGTGCGGCCTGAATCTTAACATTGATCGTCGTCAACTTGAAGGCCTTTTTGGAAGTCTTGCAATGCTGATGATAATAGATTGAGTAAAGGTTGTTAAGTCACAGGTCGTCTGAGCCTGTCCTGGCAACCTGTGGCAACAGAGAATATATAGCACCTACGATATACAAGCGATGACGCTAGAGGTAGGTCTATGTCAGCGGTGTTCTCGGTTTCTTAACGTTATTTTGATAGAGTTTCGCTATTCCCTCCTAGAAATTTAGGGCTACGAGGACCTAGGGGGTCGGAGTTGCCAGTCTTATGGAAAATGCTTCCACAGTTGAACCATTTACACACGGATAATGTAAACGCGCAAGCCAAATACGACCATGAGTTGGCAGAGAAGCTTAACATTTAGTGGGCCGAGCCTGCGGGATTGGCGTCTAAGCGACGATAGGAAGAAACCAATGAAATACATAGAATCGTAGATGGTACATCTATTAAGATTGACTTCAAGATGCCATTAGCAAAGGGGCAGGTTCAGGTGTACTGAAAAGCGCTCGCAACAAGTAACTAGAGCCGAATGTTCGCAGAATGCAATTCTTTTTAGGCAAGGATAGCATTATTCTTGCTTGGCTGCACAGAAAGTCCAGCTTGATGAAAACTGGGTCATGAATGCTTAGGCTGCATCAATACCAGAGCACGTCAGTTTTACCGCAACAGAATCATTATGGTACATAAAGTCTGCTTGTGTGAGCCTAGTGAGGTGGCGTCCGCGTAATGAGCCTAATAATGAAAAACAACGGTGAATTGGGACGACCATTGTCGATTGTGAAAACAGGCAACGCGTTTCATGTTGATATCGAGAATAGACAGCAGGCGTTACCATGAACCTTCCTATCGGTAAGCAGGTACGAACTGCTTGAGTACCAGTGTCAGGTTCTGACAAGGTAACTGTAGTGTGTGGCTCACTATATTAAGCTAACTAGGTACGCCTTCATATTCCCATCCACCCACCATCTTCCTGCCTCTTCCTCTCTTATCTTCCCGTCTATTCGAGGCACACTTAACGAAAAATGTAAGTGCCGCTAAGACAAAAATGATCACTGCTGCTACCGTAGGAACGACAACGATTCGAGTGCGATTTGTGTCCGTAGATTGCAGGTATGGGCATGTGCCATTGATACCAACGACCCAACAATCCGGTGTATTGAGTTGGTTAAGGTTGATGTAGACGGGCTCGTCTGGTTCGGGAGAGTTTTGCAGGGCAGCAAGGAGATGTGCGTTCTCGAGTGCGGTGTGCGGGACAGCAAACTGCAGCGGCGAGCGACAGAGCTTTTCAGCGCTATTGAAGTCCGAGACATCTGAAGAAATTTCCCAAGCGTACGGTTGCTGCGGATTCTGACAGGCTCCACGATATCGATTACCACAATCTGCAGCCTGCCAACGGCCAGCGTAAGGAGTGTTGGTCATGACCGCACAGCGATTGGCGGTAGAAGAGCCTTTGGTGGCGTTCAGAGGCTGCCCTGGCGCCCAGGACCAGATTGTGGAGCGTACATACGCAGCATAGGGCAAAGGATTCTTGTCTGCTGTTTCGCTTGCGAGACTCTGGTTCAGGACTGGGATAATCCCACAACGGGCCAAACTAGACACGGAGGAAATAGAGCTATCGAGGTCGGGATGTGCATCTATGCTGATCAATGGCGGCGAGGCACAAGCAAAGGACGAATTCGTCTGTGAGGTCACCACCTTGTCTGACGACGGAAAGAAGCATCCAGAACTGAGTTGACCTGTAGTACTAAAGACCGTCTGGCGCTGTTTGGCGATAGTACCCGGGGGGAATATGTCGTCGGAATCGCCGTTTATGTCGTAGGCTGCCATCTGCTGGTCGACTGTGCCAAAACTAACGATGAGTCGTTTCAGCTCCTGAAACTCGACCAGTGATTCAGTTGGCCAACCACTCTGAGTAAAGAAGTTGCCTGCAGAGTCTTTAGAGGCTTCGTAGTATCCTACTGCAGGGAGATTCTCCCGCTCGACATTGTACCAACTGCTGTTCAGATTTGCGCGCTGCTCGGCTAAGGATTTTGGAGAGTACAGAGTACTCGATAGGTTTCCCTTCACGATATCACTCAAGAGATCACCTGGTTGTGGTAGTTGGTCCTGAGAAATTTGTGGGGCAGGCCCATCCGGATTCAGCAAAGAGGCTGCTGCATGAATGTTGAGATTCACGAAAATAATGGCGGCACCAGTCGTTGTAGCGGTTTCGTCAAGGAAGTCTTCCAGCAAGCCAGTCAGGAGGCCCAAAGTCATTTGTGATGTACAATTGTAACGTCCGATCTGCAGGAGTGGAGGACCCTCTACAGTAGGATAGCTGATAACAGTTGGCTGTGTAGAAGCGCTCGACATTTCAGTAGACGAAGAAGATACCTGATCTACTATTGTAGATGCAGGAGACGCAATTTGACTTGATACTAAGCCGTCCTGGCGAATTTTTAGTGGCGCTGGAACCGTTGCGGTAGTCTCTGGCACTCTGGCGCTTGCGAGTCCTGTTGGAACAGATATAGTCGGTCCGGAGACTACAGGTGCATTGCTGTGTATTTCTGTGTCATCTTCGGGTAGCTCGACCGGACAGAGACTCCACACCGACCGGAGCGCATCCCAGTATACATCAATTTCAAACCTTGGAAACCCGATACCGAGAAGATTTGAGAAACATCTCTTGAATGCATTGTGCTCGAACTGATTATTGACAAAGCATGCTTGCGTCAAAAAGACGGCTGCTGAAGTGTGAAAGTTGATGGGAATGCGTAACCCAACATCTCGTTGCGTCTGTAATTCGTCAAACTATGTCCTTGGGTGCACTCACACTGTATGGTTATCGCGTACTCTGAAGGCCTCACTCCAAGGCTGTATCCAGCGTGTGTTTACAGCGGCCTGGTCCGGGTCGTAAAGATCATTATTAGATGACATTGCCGAAGTCAAGTATTAAATTGCTACACGACGTGTCGCGTGCGGTGCGCTTTTGTTGTCGTATTAACAGGAATATATACCGAGTAATGCTCAATGCTTTAAGCTAGCAACGAGAATACTAAACGCCGATGATACTGATGATAGAAGCGATGAGGCTGTGAGTGGTGATGCGTTTCTGCTCTTCGAAAGTTTTGGCACCCGGCGCTAGTACGCTTTTGCCAACTAGGAAGCAACTAAATGCGCCATAGTTACTTGGATGCTCTGGTTCATAATATCAGTTAAAGGGTAGCCAGTCTGAGCATATATTTCAAAAATTACCAGCACGGTGCTACTGAGTGGGTTCCGTGTGTGCGTTCTTTTTGCTCAACGGGTGGCAGACTGGCCAAGAACATTCTCAAGCCGATTTATAACCCGTCTCAACTCACCTTGCATTGCTCAATTGCTGATAAGCGCAATAGTAAGAGCTGAAAATGTGTATACTGATGTTTGGTGTTCGGAAACTTCATTGGCAGCATGCGCCCTCTTTGGAATGTTGGCGGGCTGGGGTTTTCCAATCGATGGTGTTTGAGCCTCAAGATCGACAATGACTTGATGACAGACGAAGAGGAATTGCAAATGCATTTCATGCAGAGTTGGAAGTTCCAGAGAATTTGAAGGACAGTGCTTTATAGTTCTGGAGATGAGGAAACACTGGATTTCAGAATCTCGCCTTATTGGCATGAAGCAAGCTCTGTGTGGTAGGTACTGTTTGTGACACAACGACGACAGTGTATGGTCCAATGAATACGGAACAAAGAGGAAGTTACTTGAAAAACACATGATTTCGGATAAAGGCAGTCCGCTGCCCAATGCCAAAGGGATATACTTTGTTCCAAGTCGAGCTGTTTTGGACTGTATGTTGCCTGCTACTGAAAGCGATCAAAGCAATCATGAAGAGCTTACGGCAACTCGACTATGGAAGTGGGAAATTTTTTTCTATTGTGCAGCATGCGATACAAGGTCAATGAGCTTACCCTTTGGACGACCCCTTACATCAGTGGTTTTAGAAGTTTGTCGGCGGAAGTCAGAATACTGTGAAGTCAATAAGGGCAGTACCAGAAACAGGCCCTCAGACACTCAGGATTCAGTTTGTGCTCCTTTATCTTGCGTGAACACTTGTATTGCATGAGCAAATATATTATTCGTGAACATCACTTACAACATAGGTATCGAACACAGTAAATCGGTCCCAGCAAATGTACAATCGCCCTTTTCGTTATGCTCACCACAGGATATCCGCAAAAGCTGTCCTCAGCACCTCTGTTCTCGTCTTCTGCATCTCAGGTGCGATTCCCACCAAATCCAGAATCTCAAGACATTTCCTTGCATCCTCCTTTGCAAGCCTTAGCAGTGGATCGGTACTCGGCGGCCCAGTGTGACCAGGTGACAGTGGTTGTTCTTGTTGCCCCAGTATCCGAGCTATTAGAAGCTAAAATACTAGTCAGCGCAACTACATACCAGAAACAATAGTCCCACTTACAGCTTCCTCAAAAGCTCTATGCTGAAACACCCACCACACGCTGGCATCGATTCTGAGATACTCCCAGAAGTGGAAAAAACTCTGCACTGCCATCCTCGCTGCCTCTAGACACCCTTTCACCTCGCACACATAGCCTTCCTCCGGATTTTCATCAGACTGAATCACCATTACGCAATGCCAGAAATTGCTCCTAAAAAAGAGGTTCTGCCGTAAGGACCGAGGATTAGTTTCGGCCATCTTTCGTATCGTCTCGTCATCTGAGGCTGTCAACTCAACAGGGAAGCTGCGATGCAACGCAAAGTATTCTTCTACTAAGGCTGATTTGTGTGCAAGACTATTAGTGATAGGTGTCGAGAGGGAGCGTGGTGTGCAGACGGTACGGGAAACGAGATTGGCCATGTGCCACATTGAGCGGATGTAGCGGCGATCCGCAAGCTCATAAGGGGGGTAAACATCTTTGATGGAGGCGATATGAGTAATGCTCATAGGATTGACCGCAGGGTCGGTGCTGCCGTTGGAAGAGCCGTTGGGCACAGCGTAATCGTCCAGCTCATCACCAAGTGACTCTGGACGGACGTCAGAGAATGTCGTGGTTGGTGGGAGCTTGAGAAGGACTGTAAGGAAGGTGTCCTGGAAGAAGATGGCTTGCCACAATTTGCGCCGTTGCTGTTTGTCGCTACGTGAACAGCGAGATGCTATGACATCTGGATCTCGATGTAGACCCATTGCGTATGCTTGCCGCACCAGAACACCTCCAAATGCCCAGGCATCAGAAGCGTGGTTGTCATTCATGAGAAAGTACCCTATAAGCACCATAGCTTGCAGTGTCCTAACCGAAGCCCTGCTTAGATACGATGATAATCGCAGAGCCTGCTGTGCCGCTGAAACGTAGAACTCTGCAATTTGCGCTCGTTCCTGGTTGGATGTTGTATGTATGAACTGGGTCCCCATAGCGTATACGACAAAGTGCAGGGCGACCATTACTGGATCAGCAACTTGCTTTTCCTCGAGAGACATAGCCCAGAAACGCTCATAGTCGGCATAGAAGTTTCGCCGATGTATCATGGGATACACAGGATCAACGGCATCAAAGTACTTGTCAACAAGAATGTCGGCTTGTTCTTTCGCTGGTAGCACACCTACAACTTCAGCAAGGCCTCCACGGCTCGTCCAATAGTTAGCGAAAGGGTGTTCAGAGCCCAGGCCGAAGAAAGGTTGTGGAGCCCTACTCGAAAACGGCACATTAGACAGTAGAAACGGCGAAGATCCAGACGATGATAGTGAAACGCTACGGTATTGTGTCCTTACTGGAGTTTGTACCTGAACGTGTGCCTGCCATGTGGGTCAGCCTTTGCCGGCGTACTGGTCTGTGCATGCTGCGTGGCAGAGCCGTCCACGTGGAGCCAGAGTACGCGGGAACATCAGTTCAGACGGCCTGATGGGTATAACGGGAATAATAAAAATTAGACGGTTACCTGAACAGGAAGTAGATTTGCTTGCGTAGCATTGCCAAGCTGAAGTTGTGTGGGTTTTTGCTGTTGCTTTCTGGATCGTCCCGAGCTACGCGCGGCGCCAACTCTGGGATTACTTAGCAACAGCATGCACGAATCCATGCATCACCACGGAGGGCTGCGACTTACCCGCCTCCAGACGTTGCAATCAGATTCGCTATGTCTGAGTATTTGCATGTCGATTGTCGCTTGATGCATGCCAAACAATGGGGTCGACTGCGGTCACACTTTGCACGGCGTCAGTCATGAATCATACAGGTGTCGCAACAACACGAAGACCACCAATGCTTAATGCGAGAAGATAGGCGTACCTTTGTTTTGCGCTCAACACATTCTTCGCAGCTCAAAGTAGGCTTGTTTCTTTTCTGCTTTTTCTTCGGTGGTGGGTTACCTGGCGTCAACGAGTTCGATGAAACCTCAGGACTTGTTGATGGATAGGCAGCCTCTTCCTTCATGGTACGCTCGGCGCGCGTCCTTCCACTACAACTGGTGGTTCGGAAATGCTGTCAACCGCAATGATCAATGGCGATCGAGCTGTTCCTGCATGGATGTGACGCGAGGGCGCTGTGCAATATGACGGGAATAAGTGAGGTGATGTTGTTTCCACGAGCCCCAGAAGCGTTCCGAGGGAATGAGCGGGGATTTTCGTGGGGAGGTCCAGCCACCGCCAAGGCGGGTCACCGTGAGATCTAGAACACAGTCTTGGGTTCGTCAATTGCTGGTTGAGCATTAACTCATGCGTTCACTGGAGCTTATGTTTGTGGAGAAAGCTACCATGTTGCGGGAGAAGTAGGTTGTAGATATGAAAGCAGGGCATTTGAATTGATGACAAGTGTATGACAGATGCATGACACGGCGTATAAAAGGCGGCAAATGGGTATGGAAGGAGGAATATGCTTAATGTCATCGCAGCCAAAATATCACATGGATGACGTGGGCACAGAACTGAATTGGACTCGTTCATGTCGACCCGTCTAATTGCACCGTATGTTCATCAAGTATCTATAACGTATGTTTTTGCGTGTTAAGATTTGAGATTGTTTGCTACATGGAGAGAGAGATCTTGTAAGGAGCCGTATCCAACATCGTCCACTCGTGTTGAAACCATTGCCCGGACAGTCTTTGGTATCCCACAATTCTATGTATTTCCCATCACATCATTATATGTATGGCTTTCCATGTTGCCGTACAGTCGTTATTAGACGATTTTGCTGCCCTTGTACAGCCGGTACAGGATATGGCCAGCTTTCTGTTACGCTGGAACAGAGCGCACTTTTCTGAGCTTCCGTAGAACTTACGACATTTTCAGGTATAGTGCTGCATCGCATCACGGTAGCCTTTGCCACCGCGCATGTCATCCTCAAAGGCCTCAGCGACCTCGAGGACACGCTTGATATGCTCCATGCTAAATATCGTTTTCTCGGATAGCGCAATAGACTGGCCAGTCTTGACCGTGTTTTTAATCTGCATGATCATTAACAAAGCACGAACACTTCTACAATGCAACGTTTACGCACCTGTCGTCCGTTCATGTTCCTCTTGCTCAACTCATCAAAGTCAGAATCCTTGAATGGCTTCGCTTTCTCGGCTTTGTCTTTATCTTTTTCTTTGCTCTCTTCCATTGCCATCTTCTCTGCTTTTCCCACGTGGTGCTGCCAGATTTTTTTCCTTGCCTGCGGCTTCAGATTTTCGTACCGAATACCCATGTGAATACGGCTTTGAAAAGCCTCATCGAACGTCTCTACCCGATTCGTTGTCATGAACAGAATACCCTGGTAGTACTCGGTGAGCCGGAGAAACACTGAGACGAGCGAATTTCGATGGATGTCGTGTGGTTGGCGCGCTTCAAGGAAGACATCAGCTTCATCAAGCAGCAAGATCGCACCCCACGAGTGGGTGATGTCCATTATACGATTTAGATCACGCTCGAGGCTACTGGAGTTTGTGCCAAGTTCTCCAGCTGATACGGCATAGAGAGGGCACTTGAGGTACTCTGCAATAGATTCACCGGTGAGAGTCTTACCAACTCCTGGTGGACCATGAAGGACGACATTGAGCCCTTTGCCCTTGCCTTGAATGACATCATCGATCGTCCGTGCAGCATTGAATCGGTGCGAAGAAACAAGGCCCTTGAGGTTAGATTTGATGCGGTCGGGGAGGACAAGAGAATTGAAGGCTTCTGTATTCCATTGGATCTCTCCAATGCCGGACAGTGAGAATTCAAGCCAGAGCTTCTCGGAGAAAGCAAACCCGAGGACTACGGGTGACGCGATAAGCAGCTCTTCTTCGGTGAAGATGTGGTTTGCCATATTACCATCATCATCCGTCTCGAGTTTTGATGTGGCGTTATCTCCAACACCGTTTTCAGCATCAATTTGGCTCTGGAACACCTTGATTGGGTGCTTCTTGCCTTTGCTATCTTTCCACAACACGACGCGTATTGGATCCTTCTCGGGTTTCTCGCTGTCTGACACGTCTTCGTTGTCGTCGCTTGAGCAACAGCAATCATCACTCATCTCAAGCTCTTCGTCTTCTCGATTCAGCTCATCTTGCTTGATGTATGACAACGGGTAATTTGGCTGGATACGGCGAAAGATTGCAGGATCAACCATGATCCGACCATTGATATTAAATTTGGCAATTGTGTTCTTAACCTTCATGTAGGCGATGCCTTTCTGGAGGCGGTAGCTCATGCCTTGCAGCGCAACGAACTTTTTGCCCCGCTCAACGAGCAGCTTCTGGATACCCTACTTGCTGGTTAGCTGCTGTTCACCAATATGTTGGGTGATAGATGTGTATTTACCTTTGGGTCGTTGTGGTACTTCAACGGGTATGCCACTAGACTCGTGATCTTCCTATGACCCTTGAAAGCCTTGATCTCTACTTCGTGATCTCCAAGACCAAAGACTTTGCCATCATACTCGAGATAGCGACCATCGATCACCCAGGACTTGGCTCCACTCAACCAGCTCTCGTACTCGAAGCATTGATCAAGCTTGAAGCACCTCGGATCGTCCTTATTACCGTATGTTGGAGTATAGACAATAGTGTTTGGCTTGAACAGCGCCCAGCAGAGGTCATATGTAATCGTACCTGCCTTGAGTAATGGCTTTAGCGCCTTCCGAGTCGCAGCATAGTCTTCGTCAATATAGCCAAGCAACAGCTTGCATTGAGCGATTTCCTGCGTGAACTTTTTCTGATCTTTTGATTTTTTTGCGCGCTTGAGTTTGGGCTTCAAGGTTTTCTTCACATACTTCTTTATTTCATCGTAATGGTGGAAAAGAGTGTGCGGATCAATCTCCGGGATATCTTCTACGAGGCTGATGCTCTTACAATCTTTCAAGACAACCTGAAGCACATCTCTTAGTGCCTTCGACTTGATATCGACAAGTGTCTCACGATGTTTGCCTTCCCAGTTGAATCGTCGTCGCACAGTAAACACACACTCGAACTCATCTTTTTGATCGCCTGTACTTTCTATGAGCTTGTAATCACGAAGCTTAGTGTCCCACACTTGGTCAATACGCTTAAACTCGTGTGCATTCTTCTTGACGGGCAGTTTCGGCAAAGGTGGAACAGCACCAGCGGCCACGGCAGTTGCAGCAGCAAGTTGTTGCATCTTGAGGTTTTTGAGCAATGCATCGAGCTTCATGACTTGCATGTTGAGGTCATCACCTGGAACTGGAGGCCCAAGGTTTGCATCCACAGTGGTGGTTACGATCTCGCCTTCAGATGTAGAAGCACCGGCTTCCACTCCTTTGTTAACCTTGTCTTTCGTTGTAGCACGCTTGCGTTTCGATTTCGCGTTGTCGGAATCAGATTCAGAATCGCTGCTGGACGAACTGGAAGATTCAGAGGGCAGATCAGACTCGCTGGTATCGCTGGAGCTATCAGCTTTCTTAATCTTCTTCTTAGCCTTGGCTTTGGCCTTAAGTTTGGTAGCCCTGCGCCGATTCTTCCTCTTGGTGTTGTCAGAGTCCGAGCTTGAGGACAATTCAGAGTCCGAATCTGAGTCTGTGGAAAGACTGGATGTATCGTCACTGTCGTCACTCATGACGTCGTTTTTGCTCTTTTTCTTGCTCTTGCTCTTCGCTTTCGCCTTTGCCTTCTCTTTCTTCTTCTGAGCCGCCTCTTTCTTTGCTTTCGCTTTCCGCTTCTTCTTCTTCTTCTCACGTTTTTTTTTCTCCTCTTCTGTATCTTCCTCAGACTCACTATTTGCATCGCTGCTGTCGGGAGAGGACGATTCCTCCGTCTTGCGCTTTGATTTTTTGTGATGCTTCTTATTTTGCTCGCTCTCTTCATTCTTGGCTTCCTTCACTGCAGCAACGATGACTTTGGCTTCGTTGGCAGCAGGGGGTGGTGGTGGTGGCGACACAACCACTGCCTCCGGTTCGGCTTTTGGCGTTGCTTCTGCTGCACGAGCCTCGGTCTGTTCCTGACTAGAATCCATGTTGGAATCTCGGTCTAGCAAGAGGTGGGTTGATTCCGACGTCACTGAAGGCGTTGGGAGGGCGATTTGTGTAGAGCCCGACGTGTCTGACAATTCGTCGGTCGCTGGAGGGAGCAGTGGAAGAAGTTCAGGAGTAGATCCAGTGCTACTGGAGTCAACCATGGATTACAAAATCAGAGTGCTTATGGCTTGGACGAGGATTGAATATATATCTGATTGCTTGACCATTTAGCGAAGCACTATAGTGGAATCTAGAAGAAGCGGTGGAGAAATTGAACATAAATCGTAGTACGAGAGACAAACGCTCGAAACGTACCTTTTGTTCGTAGATTTGGTAGATGACTGTCTGAAATGATGCCTCCTTGATCACCCTAATTGACTGTTTGACGGTCAATGAAGGCTGCAGCTGGTTACAATGTGCTTCAGTGTGGTGGTAACCTTCCTTCCAACGCTCTTTCAGGTGATCGGTATCTGTAAGTGGTACTACAGCACAAAGCTGAAGATCCAAGGAGCACAAAGCCCCACCTGATAACGTGTTAGAACAGGCTGCTGGAGTACGAGACCCGTGACTTGCACGCATACACGTCAGCAGTAGTCCTTCATTAGGCAACAACTATAATGAAGTCCAACAAACTGTTATTCGAAATCGTATTGGCTTGCCGAGGCCGAATTGTGCGTTAATAAAGCGATACTCAAGGCGACCGGTCAGCTGTGGGCGAATCTGGTGAAGTCTCGTAGTAAGTCAGCCTGCCGGTTGACGTCTTCAGCCTTGCCGGATAAGCGACTACGCAATTGATATACGCAGTGTATTCAGAGCTGACAGAAAAACTTCTGAAGCTATGTTGATCGTCAAAGAGGGCTTAAGTTTCAGAGATGTGTTCTGGTGAGGATGGATGCGGGCCGGTTCTTATGCCGCTGTGGTTGCAGTGTCACGAAATGCGGGTGCATTGTGTCGCTAAGGCCGTCGCCTATGCCGGGAAGACGTGACACGATACCCCACTATATGTGTACGTACGTGGACTAATATGCGCTGACAGCATGCCGATTAGACATGAAGCTGATGCAGTGGTGGTAGTACGAAATAATTGTGGATTGAGGCCACTGGTTACTGTGACACTTGTCGACGCTAGGTGCTCTAAACGACAGCCTCACTAACGTTGTCTGCAGTTGCTTGCCTCACTACTTATGTATAGTCCAAGTTCGACGTCGGGGAACGATAATGGTTTTCCAGAATACTGTTAAACAAAGGTACAGACCAAAGCCTATGGGGATAACATTACTGCTGAAATGGTATATCTAAAGTATAGCAAAACAAGCTCCCTCCTGAACCAGAGAACCCAAACCGCAACCTTGTGCTCACTAACACGTGCGCCGAAGTACTCAACACCCGTTCAATGCATCCTGCAAGCTGCAATGTATGTATGCAGATGCTTCGTGCACCAATATGATACGCTGCACTGCTTTCTGACGAGAGTTTGCTCAACTCATCAATGCCATAGCCTCGTCCTATAGCCCTGTTCTGAAGGCTCACCCGTCCTCTCGGCAATTCCGTGCATCCTAATTCGAGAGCTTACTCTTCCCCACGTGCCCGAGTCCATGCTCTTTCGCGTCCTGCATCTCGCCTTCTGGTTTCCCGTCAGGCAGCTCGCTTGTCGACGCTGCTCCCGAAACATGGTACTTCACATTGTCGATAAGCTTCTCAACATGATGTGTACCTTTTTGTGATCCTTCAGTGGGCGACTTCGAGTTCTCTGTTGTGCCATCAACTTGGTCTGACAGCATGGATGGTGAAACAGTCGCTGGCGGCCCGCTACCGCCTCCCATGTTGATCCCTGCACTGATAGGATCTTGGATAATGTCCTCGCCGTTTGGTCCATGGGACCGAACATCTTTAGTGTCGCTGTCGTCACTCTCGTCACTATCTCGGCGACCAGGCATCCTGATGGTAGTTTTGTTCTGCTTGTTTGCGCTTTTAACTGCGTCTGTATGGTTGACTTCGGTTTCGGAGTCATTTGGACTCGACGTTCGTAAGCCAAGGTCTTTGCCTTCGCCTGGCTCGACACCTTTTGTGCCTTTCCAATCTGTAGGACCTGTTTGTCGGACCTCCTCGCCCTCTTTCGGTTCTGTGATAACAACACCTGGACGGCCCTCTTCAGCGTTAAGCGCACGCCATACGACTGCGATACGCTCGAATGCTTGCGTTCCTTTTCTTGATGAGCCCTTTATGCCATCCATTGCATCCCAATCGATCTCGAAGACGCCCGACTCATCAGCCATGCCGTTCTTTTCCGCGCCGTTCCCTTCAAAAAATGTATTGAACCAGACGTGTGCAACCGCGGTAACCATTGTGAGGTCGAATGCAGCCTTGTTACGACGCTCGACATCGATGTTAATATCATTTGTAGGGAGCACGACGCGTTTTGAAGGTCGAAAGACGACATCGCCCGTACCTGGAAGCAGGCTCTCCTTCAAGGTAGCCTGAGATGTAGCGGGGCTATCTGTATTTCGCCCTCCTTCCAGCGATGATCTACTGGTGTTTTTGGAGTCGCTCTTATTGCCATCCTGCTGCGCGTTGGCCTTGCCAGAAGACCCACTCAGCCCATTCTTGTACATGACCTCTTGCACTGCCTGTGCCATGCCTGTCGTCTTGACTTCACCTCTCACAATTTCTCGCTCCTCCTTTGTGAATGTGTGGAAGTTTTTGATGAGCTTGCCATCCTCAATGAAGCCTTCGACTTGGATTTTGACGCCATCTCTCAGGCCCCAGCAATGTACTTCCAAAACCTCGACCTGCCTCTCCACGTAGATTTTGCCATGCTTGGCCCAGCGGTCTACATAAGTGAGCCATCGTAGCTGACTTGGAATGCTGACCCCTTTGTAACCCATTCCTGGTCGCATGCGCCGCTCGGTGAACCGTTGCAAAGCTTTCTCCATTGGCCAGCCTTCCTCACTCATAAGGTAGCTACAGCTGGCCGTGCCTGATCTGCCCTTGCCAGCTTTGCAGTGTACGACTACTACTCGCCCATCCTTCTCATGCAGCCAGTTGCGCATGCTAGCCATTATATTCGGTATGAGGGCGAAAGGTGGAGGGTGATGGTCAGGGAATGGATAGTGATATACGCGGTTGTATACCTCACTATCTGGATAGCCAGTACCCTCAGCACGAAATTCCCATATTGCCCAATCTTCGCCATGTTTTGAATCAAGGAACTTCACGAGAGAATCGAGAGGATTTCGGTATGCGCGCTGAGGATAGGTGCCACTGGGGCCCGATGTTGCGATGACTGAGGAATGTCAGAATCATTTCAGATATACATGGCAAGATCATGTACTGTTGTTTGTGACATAACACAGATCGAGGCCAGCTTCAGCATGCCTGGCGCGTGGGCCGGCTACAATTTGCCGCAAGATTGAAGCCTAGTACCGTGTCAGCCGTGCGGTGCTAAATGCAACCGCACCAAACATACCATTGTGAGATGTGAGATGTATTCTTTAGCTTGTCAGGAGTGAGTCGCGCATGTCGAGTTCTGGCGTTTGTGGAATACGACTTCCTCCTGGTTCGAAGCTTGGACTAGGGCACGACGTCATCCCTGTTTGGCTCGCCAAGCGGGGCAACAAGCTTTCAGAAGCGCGAACCCTGCGTCTCCAGTAACTCTCCACACCAACCCCCCGCTTCTTTACACCACCACCTTTGGGCTTCCTTGATCACCTGTCTACCACTCCTACTCTCCTTGTGATTGTTGTTCGACTTCTCAGATTTGCGAAACGCCAAGCAGCTCTTATCAACACAAAAGCAATGCTTAAGGTGCCGTGCTTCCGAGACCCAACTTTTTGCTGTGTCATTTGAAAGCTTGCCGTGCTATCCGCGTCGAGCATTTCAGTTCTTACTCACCAGAGGTCTGCTAGTATCGATCAACATGAACGATTTACTTCAATTACTGCAGCACGTGCAGAATACGTTGCCACCATACCGGGTTTCTGCAGAACCCTAGGAGAGAATCTTTCGACGTTTGCTCCAGTGTATCTGTTGGTACAATTGCAAATTGTACTATGATAACAGTACGATAAGACGTGTCACTTCTTGGCCGGATTGGTATCGCGCGGATCGAGCATGAGATAACGCTGCGGTGCATAAAGATCCGGCCACGACCAACATTGAGAAGAAGAACCCGAGAATCTGAACCTACAACTAGCAAGCTAGTAGAGGACTTCGACGTCGCTGCTAGCCCTTGCTACGTAGGAGGTTCGTGGTACAATGCAATATACTCTCTTCACTCAATACACCCTTCAATCTTCATTCACTCTGTGCCATTGCGTAACCGTAGACTAGCGCTCCGCGACATCTACAGGCAGCCGATTAACAGCGTCCTAAATACCTTCCCATTTCACGGGCGGGTATACCGACAGTATCCAACAGGCCGTAATACGGTATTGTGAAGATAGAATGGAGTGTTGCACGGGTAGTAATTTGATACTGCGGTCACGTCACAGATGGAAGAGGGCAAAATACGTACGTAAAAGGAGTAGTACGTATGTAAATTTTCTCTATGAGCAAGTTCCGACGCCTAGGTGAACTACTTCCCTGACTCCTGCGTTGCCACTGCTGCTTCCAGCCTGCTGACTTTCTGCCATCTTTCCTCTCAACTTGACTGTTGTTTTGAGGAGAGTGTCGGGCTGGGACAACCTTACGACGTGACACTTGGACTGCAAGCTCTTCGGGCTCAACCTCATCACCAGGGTACCCGTTGTACATGCTATTCGTTGAAGTCCCGGCTTTCTTGAACAACAGGGCCAACAAGACCACTTATCCTTGAACCAGAGAGGTCAAAAACTGAGCTGTAAGGCGGTAGCAATGCAACAATAACTCCGCATCGAATGATATATCGGCTTCTCCAAATAGGTGTTGTCAATCTCGGTCACATAATTGAGTGCGAAAACTGCAGATGTATAAAAAAGGATGGCAGTATCTTTGGTACAAATGCTTCTTCAACTAATCCTCGGTATATGTGCTGTTTTTTCTTCCTACGTAAGCTGACGAGAGCCTGACAAGCCCATGCGACGGGCTGCCCTCAGATCATTTTCATAACTTGTTTTATAAAAACATTACTCAGCACAACCGTCACATACGACCATAAGACGTGGTAAACAAGCTCCCGTGCGACCCGCCGGCTGTCGAGGTGCCGTTTTGAGAATACTGTCACGTGTATTTCTGTTCTCGGTATCCACAACCTTGGCTTTCTCACCAACACAACCAACTATTTTAGGTCAATTCTGGAATAAAATTGCCGTGTACACAGATAACCACGCCGCCATCTGGCCCATTGCCAAAGCGGAAGGGCGAACTGGTGCCTACATCCTTAAGGAAATTGCACGACAAGATCCGCCCCACAGATTACACCCAGTGAGGTCCACACCTCGAAATCAGTGCAAGGTACAAACAAAGTTTGACTGGGCAGACAGCTGGAGAGCGGAAAAGAAGGGCCGAGCAACCTACAGACATCCATCCATACCCACCAAGAAGGTGCTCCGGCTGCACGAAGGCCTCAGTAAAAGAGAGGGCTCGTTGCTGGTACAGCTGCGTACCGAAAAAATTGAGCTGAATGACTTCCTCTTTACCCGAAAGGTACCGGATTTCACCAGCGCAAGCTGCCCATGTGGAGAGAGACGACAGATGGTTGCACACGTACTCCTTCGATGTGCGATCTACAAGGACATTCGGAACCGCATCTTTGGCAACCTCTCCGGACGAGACGACCTCCGGGTAATCCTTAGTAAGCCACAACTAGCCACCAAAGCTATCGAGTGCATAGAACAGATACAGATCCTTGGGCAAAATGAGGATCAGAGACGCATAGACGACGGCCGAATGCTGGGGGGGGGGGGGGGGGAATTGAAGGTATCATCAAAGACGCAAAATATGAGGCAACAGGCCTCTTTGGGACGTGAAGCATAGTATTCACATAACTTGATCACTATCTGACACACACAAAGGCAGATGGTGACCGGAAGAAAACGGAAGGCCTCTAGATACAGACGGTTCTTGTATTTTGTATATAAGGATGAAGTGGGGCGACGAAACATAACGTCTACGCCGCGTCGGCTGTCAGCTACGCTTGCCAGCAGGGCATAGCTGCGGATAAATCGCGGCTGAAACCGAGTAGGAACTAATGAATGAATGAATGCTTTTAGGTTAATCTGCTAAGAAAATGAGACTGAATCTAGTCAGCGTATTTGTGGATGCTGATATTCATTGTCTGTTCTTGCAGCCTTGGTTCTGAATCCTTTCAGGTCTCACTCTCAAACTCCTTTCCCTCCTCCAATCTATCTTTCGTATAGAATGTAACCGTTTGGTATCTTTTATCTTTCACATCGCGAGCCTGAGCAGCCAAGATGGGTAAAAGCGCTCGATCATTTAACTTTAAACTTATTAAGGATCGCCCCGTCGGGAAAAGGCTCCACAGCCCTTAACCATCGATGACATCAAGAACGTTCTGAATAAGGCAGCTTTTGACTCATGCAAGTACAAAATGAGGCTTTGGAAAGAGTGAATCAGCTCCTGTACCCGACTGGTCATCACTGATAGAGTGTAGATTCTCAATGGACGTCCTCGAAAGACCGATGACCGAGGATCACTTTGTTCAAGCACCTACATCGCTTCAGGTACAACTTTACCTTGAACGGTTTGCGCAGACAATTACGGGTGTTTTAGGGGAAAATATAACGGACGTTACCGTTGCAATCGTCTCTTGTGCCTCAAGCGTACTGTCAAACTTCATACGCAATATCAGTACACACAACTCCAAAACGCAGAAATCGAAAAGCTTTTGGTTTATGCGAAGCATTTCTCAACGTGTACCCAAAAAAAAGTCGCTTGCACCACTCGGTGTGGTCGAAGACATGATTCGTTTTCTTTTCACCTGTGACGAGTATATGGGGTTGCACTGTGGCGCGTTTTAGGGGCCCTGGAATAGCACGCACAACCAGGCGTCTGTTTTTCATTCGTTTGTTGAATCTTCGGGGTCCATATCGTCATCAGTATAAACTGATGCTCTCGGTCAACTTGGAGGATTGAGACCTGCGCGTTTTCAGCTATGCAAGTGTTTTTATTGCTGCTAGTAATCTGGAAATCATTTCGTGACGCCGTGGCTCTTATATGTCACCCTTCTTGCTAAAAGTACGCTCATGTTCACGGTTGGAGGTACATATAGTAATTATATCAAGAGCAAGCTGTGCAAGGTGTGGATAACATAGTTGTAGTCGAAGCCACCACTTGAATGAAGACTCGATGTCTTTGCTAAAGGAGCTGTCTCGAATTCAATGCGGTCTGTACTTGTACCAGTTGTCAAATTCATCATTTCTAGCTGAGTTGCCGCTCCGAAAGCAACAACATATCTGTATACTTGTGGTTCGAATCGCACCTCTTCCACTGATAGGCAACACGAAAACAGTGAGTGGAAGGTCATTTATTGTCTTTGAAAGACCCATTGAAACATTCAGAGTGGTAATAATGGCACTTTGATTGAAAGAAACTGATTCTGGGTAACTGTGATGGATTAGCTCTCCGGCGATCGCAGGGCTGGCTACTGCCCAGGTTTGAGAGCCATTTCAGGCCTAACGAGCCATTCAAAAGTTAAAGATGGACAGGAACCAAGTAAATAAAAAAGTCCTGGTCGATTACCAAAAATTCAGTGTGTATGCGGCAATAAGTGACAGAAGCACAAGCTAAAAAAATTGTTTGCTAGCTGGGCTATATGACCTCACAAACATTGTCATGAAAACTGTAAAACCGGTCGAGCTACTAAGTGAGTCAAGTTATCCAACCAAACTGATATACCAGCTTGACTTACTTACAAAAGTAAATGCAGGCGCTTGTCTTACTTGTTGACAACTTTGCTCGTTAGTCTCACTGAAGAACTACACCAGAAAGGATCCGACCAGAAAATACCTCTATCTACCACGTCACAGGGATTTCATCGAACAGCAATTACAGAGTTATTGAAATCGGCGTCGACACCGCGAGTGGTCAAGACCCTTTCCCGAAATTGGGTCAGCGTGAGGCCAATGCAAATGGACGAACGCACGTCTGCATTTGTTTTACTTGCTTTTCAAGCACAACAGTACCATCTTCCGGCCGATTTTATTCACTTATTCTTCACAATTGAGAACGCCTCTACTAGAAGGTAGCTTAAACAAGACACGCCTCCGCTTTAGCGTCTGGCGCGTCCCCAATACCCCATGGGAGGTCACGATGTATGTAAAGGCAACTGCCAAATGTACTGGGATGCTAATAAAATACTACTACTATTACGGATGATGTACTCTTCAACGAGGAATTCCTTGGTAGTTACTGCAATACGACATGTCAAACACCACTCAACACCTTCATCATAAGCATCAACACGCAATGCAGATCTACAGTTTACGACTGGGGTGAGGGAATTAAAGGAACCGCGGATTCATTGGTCATACCTCTCAAAGGGGTACGCGATGTTGTCTGTAGCATTGGAACTTTCAACAACGAACTCTGCTACCCTAAGGTTGTCAATCAACAAGTTGACTTCTGTAATGACAGTGCCTTCAAGTACTTTGCTGGTTTGTTGAAATCAGGCAGCGATGCTGGAAATCAGGGCAGAAGACTTCACTTCGATTCTCTCGTCGTGCCAAGTGACAGCCACAAAGTTCCTGGTCACGAAGACAGCGCTACCGAGCGCTCTGCAGCCGACATAAGTTTACCAGCTTCAAGTTCAGGACTGGGTTAACAGTGAACGTAGAAGTAGCAGTGATGCTCATAACTTGTGCTGGGAGGCGAGAAATACACTATCAGGCAAGGTGATACTTGTAAACCTCTAGCAACGACGAACAGAATGGCGATCAATAGATTCCTGTGGTTGAAATCGATCGATTTCAAGTGCGACGCGTTTGATGTTGGCAAGGAAGTGTGTGTCATGGATTTTTGTAAGCTTCATATTGTAGGGGTACATGTAACAATTTCGTTATGCTTTACTAACTTCATGCAATATAGATAAAGCCGCAAGAGTCCTGCTTGAATATCACTAATACTTACGGCTTCACTGAGCTTGAGTTCATGCGATGGAACCCAATCTTAGAGACTGGATGCGACAACACGACCGCATTAAGCGATTATTCAACATGTTTTACACATGTTTTTCTACACACACAAAGGTGAATGTCAAGCTGACAATATCTTATAGGCCTCCTGGCACAGACAAGTACTACTTAACCGCAACAGCGAGCTGGAATAACAAGTGGGCCTGGCCTGCTAGCTCATGGATTCCAGGACCTACTCAGGGGACCCCCTTAATTGAAAGAAAGTCGACCTGGAGCGTACCGATAATCACAAAAACATAAAAGAGCATTCATTTAACAGTAGCAGCTTACTACAAGAACTGTTTAATTACCGACAAACATTATGAAAAAGAGTTTGATTGGGAATTACTTAGCAATGTTTGTTCTGTGATTCACAAACAGTATTGCGAGCCCGCGACAGCTGGCACTTCACTACGTAGCACAACCTTTCCAAGCAGTTGCTTCCCCCAGTATGATACTAGCACTGACTGAGGCAATGAGAGACAGTTTCGACAAAGACTGGATAACAATATTGTGCGAATGGATAGAGTATTGCTCAGTATCAAATGTATTCAATAGAACTGCAAGTTGTGCTTGGTTGTCACATCAAACTTTGATCAAAATCAAGATCCAGCAGGGTTCCAGGCCTCAGCAGGTCGCGGTCTTCTTCAAAAAAACTCGTGGCGTGCTGAGAGGGCGCCACCGCTAGGGTGTGCTTCGTAAGTCTGAATCTGGTCTGAGCTGATCTTGTTGGACCAGACTGAATGTCTATGGATATCAAGATACTGCACATTGACCACTTGTTCCCTTAATGCTTCCTCGTCGTGATGATAATGAAAGGATCTGCACCGCCTGATGGCGTCGTACAGCGGCAGCTTTGCCTCATCGTCCGGTCGTGGGACTGATGGCTCTATCTCATCATCTTCCGAGTCTTCATGGTACGCGCAGGAAGACCTTTGTCCAATCGTGTTTGAAATAACTGTATAGCCTTGCATCGGAAAGAAGGTAATTTGGTCCAACGTCTCCATGGGCAGATTTTGGAATCGCTTGATAGGCATCTTCAAGGTCCGCGGCGTAGCACATACGGATCCACACTGGGCGACGAGTATGGCTCACATAATGCCGGCACGCATTGCGTTCGGTGATCTTTTGGTGAGGGGCCAGTATACGCTGGGTTTGAGCCTGTGTTGGCAAATAAGACGTGTCCGGAGGCGGACTCCACGTGGGGTCGCCATCCTTCCAACATGGCTGATATGAGTGTTTAGTTCGGCACTTTTTACGATGTGAAGTATGAATACGAGGGGTAGGGCAGGGATACTTACACTGCGACCAACACGGCCCATTGATAACCATTTACCGGCGAGATCGTTTCACTGTTCTTGGTCTCGCTCTTCTGGTTGCGCAGTGTCCCAATTGGCCTTTGGATATTGCATTAGGAAGTGTCGCACAGACTACCTCGATATGTGGTGCTTCCACTTACAACCACAAATCGGCCGAATGCAAGATTGCCATATTCCGCTCCCTCATTCATTAAGGCTGGTTCGCCTTCGTAGGTAGAATCCATCGTCGAGGTTCTGCTTGTTACAATCTGGAGATTGCGAAAGAAAGAATACTTAGGGCCAACCTTCGAAAGATAACTCCGGAAATTCGCCAAGAACCACGCCTCACGAGAAGTCTCCACCATACCGGGAGATGGCAAAGCATTTCATTCCTTTTGTCAATGAGCGTCGACCTTTCCAATCTATAGTCACCAAACAAATGAACAAACTCATTGGTGGTTGCGACCACTCAGTGCAGAAAGTGATGCATCACCTCCTCCGGCTCCAACTTTGCCATTCATTGCGTACTTTCGTCACAGTAGATCTCCTACTTGAGGATCAACAGTCTTATACGTATAACACTGACCATGATAGTAAGGTTCAACAAGGTTTAATAATTATTAAGAAATGCAAAAAATGCAGTAACCTACATACTTTAGTGACATATCTAGCATTCCTCCGAAGTCACAGTTATACCCGCCTGTATGCTCAACGTCGGCGAGCCCGTGGGCATGTCTTCAACTTCTTCCTCCGCTACTGAAAACCTTGGTCGAGCGAAGCTTATGTTGCACCACCCATTTCAGAACGTGTAGGACCTGTTCTGTGTTCCAGAAATTCATAGGAATGTTCAAGTCACCTGTACTGAGGCGTATGCTGTATGCAGGGCGATTTGTGGTGGCAAGCTTACAGATCCTGGTGACAACGCTTACCTGGCTGAATACGACATTCAAGAGAGCACTTCTGAAGATATAGACGAATCTTCAGAAATTGAAAATGACTGGATTCGGCTTATAAGAGCGAGGGACAATCCTATATGAATATCCGCTTTTCAGTAGGGTATATCCTAGTTTCGCAATGTATTCACATTGTTCATAACATGCGAAGGAGTAATGCTGTCCGTCTCAGTAAGTCTCCGCTTTCGCACATTGCGCTTCCATGACGATGTATATGCGTTCCTACAGATTTACAATATTACAGAGCGAAGATTCAAGAATGTCGCCAACCAGAACTGTTTGATGTGAACTTTGTTCAAAACGCTGTGTCAAGCCTTATACTTGTCTTTTTCGATCAGAGTAGCCTTGGGCACCAGAGCTTTGCCGGTGCCATGGATGGAATGTCTTGTGGCACGATGACATTAGGATTGTCGAGAGAGGAGTAAGCTGTAAAACTAAGCTGCAATGGAAAAGGTTACACCAGAGAGCTTGCGCAAGGGCCAATACCCCGCGCTCCACGTGAGCTTCCGATCCACACTGCAGCTTAATCTCTTCAATAACAATACCATTACATATTTCGTTCATTTGCTAAATATACAATGACAAGCGCTTATTACCTCGCAAACCCTCCCACCAGACCCTCCACTGGCCAGTCCAGCATGGGTTTTGTTCATCTCGACGAGATGCCTACCCTTACACTACTCTACAAACTCAGAAAGATCGAGCCCAGCAACATCGAAGCTGCCTATAAGTCAAACGCCACGTATAATGATAGAATCAGTATCATTCGCCAAGACATCACTACTCTTGCCGTTGACTCTATTGTGAATGCTGCGAATACATCATTGCTTGGTGGAGGAGGGGTCGATGGGGCAATCCACTGCGCAGCAGGCCCAGAGCTGCTTGATGAGTGCAGCACACTCGGCGGCTGTAGGACTGGCAGCGCCAAAATCACAGACGGGTATGACTTACCTGCCGACAAAGTCATTCATGCGGTAGGGCCTATCTACTGGACTAAGAGTAAGGATGAAGCAGCGACACTCCTAGCAGGCTGCTACAAAACAAGTCTGCAACTGGCCGTCGAAAACGGCTGCAAGAGCATTGCATTTTCAGCCCTGAGTACAGGCGTTTACGGATATCCCAGTGGTGAAGCAAGCTTGGTAGCGCTAGAAACTGTGCGCAAATTTTTAGAAGAAGATGAGAAAGCAGACGGGCTTGTCCGTATCATCTTCTGCAACTTCTTGCAGAAAGATGAAGATGCCTACTTTAAAAATGTGCCGTAAGTCGGAATACATCTGATTTGTTTGCTTTTATTCACAAGTAGACAGCAAGTTCTTCCCTCCTGTCATCGAGGCCATTTCAAAGACGGATAATGAGCTGGATGGAGATGAGAGGGAGGAATATGACACTGAAGCGACAGCCGAGATCCTGTCTCAGCTTCCTGATGCTCCAACTAGCGAGCCAGTGGATGTCGATGATGCCGAGCAACCCTCGCAGAAGAAGCAGAAGACCGATGAATCATCAGATGACGATTTTGTTGTGGTTGACAAAGAGGAAATGGATCAGACAAAGCTCAAGACGGAACTCTGAGAGAAGGCCATATGACTTGCAGGAGTATTTAGTGTAGTTGGACCTCTCCTCTTAGATCTTTCGATTAGCATTGGCGTTTGGAGCAAGTACGGAATATACCCTGGATACAACTGAGATGAAATCCCAATCTTCATGGCGCCACATAGTTTTTCACAGCACCTGGATCTTGCGGTTTTCTACAACCAAAAAGACCTGACTGACAATGATAGAACGTTTTAGCCTGAACTATGCCAGGGTTCAAGTGGATAACGAAGTGGAGCTGTCTGAGCTTCAAAATCTGGGGTACCGCTGGTAGCAATGTTGGGGACGGTAGTTTTAGCGTTCTCTAAACTAGACCTCTGACCCTGGTATCGACCCACGCTCAGTCACCTGTTGAAAGTGTGGGGTACACTATCTTTACCGTTTCTGGAAAACGAGTGTTTACATGCGTCGCCAAGACCTGGCTATCAGATTTGTAAACCTGGTGTCGTCTTGGAGGTCCACAGCGACTAAGACGGAATAAGTGGGGTGAATAATCGTTTTGTATTTGGAGCAATGCATATTATTTCAAGGGCTTCTTTGCTCGGTTCGAAAAATGGTGAAGGTTCAGGGGTGTCGCTTGAAAACATGCCAGTTTTTTTTTGTATTGCTTTCTGACGTCGCTCCGTGCATCGTAAGGCTCAAGTAAATGGCTTCGTCTCGAGGTGCATTACTTTTGCCGAAGACGTTCCGCACAGCTACTTTTACGCGGCGACCAAACTCAAGATAGCTCGCCAAGCTCGAGTATGCGGAGAACCTAGAGAGCGTATCCGCGGCCGGTGCTGGCTAAGTCCAGTCGCTTGTAGTCCCGCTCCCGCCCAACATGGTGAATTATCGGCAATCGTTGCCAAGCACATGGATCTGGATGCCTGAGTATTGGGTGCCGAATTATTCTCGTACAGATCTTTGAGGGTGCAGGCCTCGAACGAATGACCTGTTTGTTGTTGTAAGTGGTGTCTACCGCAGTGAGTTAACAGTCGGTCGACGCAGCCACAAATTTGAGAGACGGCGCTCGAGACGCTATAATGCTTTTGGCTACACATACCATGTTGACTCAGTCCTTCTTTCATGATCCATATCTAGCAGTATTTACAGCCCGCAACGAATCAAAGGCCATTTGAATAATAGGAAGGCATTTGGCTTTCTCAGAGCGTAAAGTACCGTGAACGGAAGACACCTTCAAGAACTGCTTTGAGAAGTAAACTGATGAATCCATTTTATGCATTTAAGAAACGACTAGCCTCGTCCATGGAGAAATGCCACATCGGATACGCCGTTCAGAACCGGCCTTCTCCGCATTTGCTAGCCACCGACGTCGTGGGGTAGCGCCATTGCCGAACCAGCAAGCTCCACAATTACTTCCAACACCAACGGTTCCGTCCGCCAAGAACACTTCCTGCATGCTTCGAAGTCTCCACTACCAGTCACAACCACGCTTTTATGCCAAGGCACAGTCAAGAAACCACCCTGTCAGTAGCCAAGCTGCTAAACCCCAGGTTTTCTGCGACTGTCAATGGTGTTATCTGAACAGAGAAGTTGACTGGCATGGCATGGTATGGCATGGTATGGCACGATGTGTGCCCCTCGTGCACTTCACCCCGCGTTGTATGACTCGGCGGTTGTGAAGGTAGTACTTCTGAGGCCGACATGGCGTGGCACAATGCACGTCAGCGTATAATTGCGCATGTGGATATAAGAGGACCAAGTCCTAGGACTCTTGCGCGTTCAAGCTTCGCTCTTGACGGCAACCGCTTTGGAAACTCCAAAAATACCTACTCTTCTCAGGATATCTCATTAACAAGTACTCCCTGGAATGGGCTGTTTTACCACTCATGCATCTGGCACGTTAGATCCTCCGGAGGTGAGGAACTGGCGCCTCCATGTCATCGCCTGTATCGCATCTATGTCGGCCCTAGCCAGTGAGTTGCTTTTCAGACCTCTACAATTTAACGAATCTGACAAACGGGACAGTGGGTTACGACACTGCCGTTATTGGCGGAACTATGGCCCTCGATTCTTTCAGACGTGACTTTGGGACTATCAACATCCCTCAGACTCAGCGCGACACGATTCAGGGCAACATCGTTTCTACTTTTCAGGTATGCCGAGACTCACCTGTCGCATACACACAGTTGCTTATGAATGTTGTCAGGCCGGCTGCTTCTTCGGAGCTCTCTTCGCCTTCCCACTTGCAGAAAAGCTTGGCCGAAAGAAAACGATTATCATCGCCTCGTCCGTCTTCCTTCTTGGAGGCACGTTGATGACAGCAGCACGCGGTCATCTCAACATGATATACGGTGGACGAGCTGTAGCAGGCTTAGGCATCGGTGCATCGTCCATGACAGTGCCTGTTTATATTGCCGAAATAGCTCCACCATCTGTTCGAGGCCGACTCATTGGTATATTTGAGATTGCTTCTCAAGGTGGAGGCATGTTGGGCTTTTGGATCAACTACGCCTGTGATCGAACCATCGACGTAAATAGCCAGGCTCAATGGACTGTCCCACTTGCTGTCCAGCTCATACCTGGTCTCTTACTACTCCTGGGTGTCGCCTGGTGCCCAGAGAGCCCAAGGTAAGTGGATGTTGACTACGCAAAATTTGAATTTCAGTACTAATAGAATTCCAGATGGTTGGCCCGTGGCGACAATTTTGAAGGAGCTGAAAAGATCCTGACAAAGCTTCGTAATCTTGACTCTTCTCACTCCTATATCCAGCATGAGATGAGCGAGATCCGCGCACAGGTAGAGGAGCGTAGCACTAATCGCATGAGCAAGAAGGCGCAATTCAAGAAGCTTTTCCAAAAGGGCGTACGAAATCGTATGGCTATTGGTCTTGCTCTGATGTTCTTGCAAAGCTTCACAGGAGTACGTCGGCGCAGCCTCCATCTATGTTTTTTTTTCGCTAACAGGGGATAGGTTAACATTATCACATACTACGCTCCACGTATCTTTGAAACACTCGGAATCTCTGGAACCTCTCTCAAGCTTTTCTCTACTGGCTTCTACGGTATTGCAAAGACCCTTGGCATGTGCACCTTTACATTCGTGGTAGTCGAGCGAGTCGGCCGCCGTAAGGGCCTAATATGGGGTGCCGCCCTTGGATGCATACCTATGTGGTACATCGGTGGCTATGTAATGAAAGCTGACCCAGCAGCAGCCGCCGCTGCAGGTAACATCAATCGCGATGGTTGGGGCTACCTAGCCATGGTGTGCGTATACGTCAACGCCTTCATTATCTGCGCAACATGGCAGGGCATCACCTGGACCTATGCTTCGGAAATATTTCCTCTCGACATCCGTATGCTCTGTGTTTCACTCACTACTGCAGACACATGGTTAGGATCTTTTATCATTGCACGAAGTACACCATACATGATCAGCGATCTTGGGTACGGTGCATATTTCTTCTTTGCATCCATCTTAGTCTTGATGGGTGTATGGAGTTTCTTCTTTGTGCCGGAGACGAAGGGCATTACACTGGAAGATATGGATGCGCTGTTCATGAAGCCCGTTCACAAGGCTGTGTGGGCCCAGCTTCGTGGTAAGCCACTTTTCATCGGTGAAAATGAAGCTGCACGAGGTAAGGGGCTGGACCCTATTGAGGAGAAAAATAGGGGTATAGAGCATGTCGAAAGCGTTCCCAACAAGAGAGGTTCAATGTAGACTTCTCGAGGTCCGGTTCTAGTGACCGTGGTTCTGTGTAGATATCTGCGGAGAAAGATCGCAGCTACGCTGGCCGACAATAATGAGACACTTAATCCGTCTCAACTATAAACTGGAGCAGTGATTTTTTTGTTTGCTGTGACGAAAACAGATCGACAGAAGACGATGACTGAAGGGTCTAGCTATCAGAAACCAGCAAAATATAAAGATGTATTACTTCGACCTTTACTGTTGCGACAAAGATTTGCAGACTGTTCGAACAGAGACGATGGGCTATTTTGTACAGGTTTTACTAATATCCTAGTGTCTTTCTAGACGTACGTTCTAAGGTCAGTTACTGGCATTAAAACACCTCTCCGACACACTCTCTTTCGCCAAGCGTTCACCCCAAAGGTGACCAAGAAAGAAGGTGGTGAGGGTTTTGGGTGCACGGCTTTCATCATTGGCCCAGAGCAGCCTGTCTGCCCAGGAAGTGTCTGAGATACGGCATCATTCATTTGAACTTGGGGAATACAGCATGCGCCGACAAACAAACCATCGTTCTAGTCGAAAACAAATTCAAGCAATACTTTTGCATGTGTCTTGATTCTGAAGCCAAGGCCTGCGCTTACGAAGCAGTACTCTCGACAGAAGTCACACCTTTTTCACGATTAGATAACAAGACTTAAGGGATAATGTTCACGGTCACCAAAGCAGCAGCAGAGGTAAGGAGGATGGAAAGGATCGCAAAACCAGAAAGCAGTCCGATGAAACGGATCCTGAAAAAGCAGACGAGTAGATGTCCGAGATCACGGACAAGAATAGTCATCATGAGAGGCATTGTTTCCACTTGCCGTTCTGAATGAGGGTATGGATAGTGCTCCTTTCAGGCTAGAAAAGCACGTTATGAGAAATTAATATCACCACTAAAGTTTCGAGACAGAGGAACATGTTGTCATTTGGGTTCATGAATTCTAGTAAAAGCTACGTAATTAAAGGATCGGTGTTGCCGTATGGCTTGTAAGACGCCCTACCCATATCTTTCTCTCTTAACTTGACGGTGTCTTAACTGGCTCGAAATTGGACGTCTCACTCCGAAATGGTTGGTAGTGTTGACTTGATTTTCATTTAACGTCTTGTGCAATCCCTGCACTGTATAAAATGAGAGTAGCTACTGCTGATTTGGCAGGAAAGGGGAAGTAATCAAGAGTTTGGAAGCCCCGAGCAGCACGAGAGGTAACGTGGGATGACTCCCAAGAGCCGGTGTACTGCTAGCAAAGATATTTATTAGTGTTGGATAGACTTGCACCGTCGCCGAGATTCCCCAGTAGCCCCATACTAGCATACGAATTTGCATAGTCAATACCCAGTCTCTCCTCAACTTCGTGATGTGTGGAAAGATGAATGTCCCTGAACATAACCTTCAATTTACTGTTTACTTTATAGGTGTGTGATCAGGTAGATTTTTCATCAATCAAGCAACAGCAAGCCCGGCTGGCACAATCGGTAGCGCGTGAGACTCTTAATCTCAAGGTTGTGGGTTCGAGCCCCACGTCGGGCTTAGTATAAATTACTTTTTTTTTTTTTAAGTATCTTCTTCATACTGTCAGGATGTCCGTTGGATTTGTCGTTGTTGGGTCGTTAAGTTTTTGTTTTCGATGGTGGGCGCAGTCCATGGTGGTCTGTGCACGCATGTGCCTAGCGTGCTTCGGTATTCTCAAGCCTTTATCTTTTTTGTCATTGACAATCTGCGGTCGATTTCTTCAGTATTCGTGGGATCTCTCTCAGAAAAAAAAAGTCCAAAGGTGTTGCAGACTAGAAGAAGTCAATTTGTGTTTAGCTCGTGCAGCGTTTGTCCTGGTATAGAATAAGATAGAATGAGATATTGACTAGACGTCCTTTCATTAGTTGAAAGGTAGAAAGGAGTAAGGGGAGGAGGTGCATACATGAAACAAATATTTGAACATATACCTCAATCTTCCGGTTCTTGTCCTTCTTTGCCCCTTAATCCTCTGGGACCAAGTTTTCGGATTCTTGCCTCTTGGTGACCCGGAGTAAAGTTTGAACGCCTCCCGATTCCCTTTTCAGGCCTTTGATACTCCGAAACCGAGATATTGAATGATTGTATTCTGGCATGGGACAGACCAATTAACTTCTGATCGGACGAGAAGTATGATTTGCTTTGCTTCATCTTCTCGGAAAAAAGATCTAGAAAAGAAAGCTCGTTAGGCCCTGCAGTTGAGTTTTTGCCTCCTTCTATCACGATGGGGGAGTTTTGATAAAGGCTGCCTTGATAGAAGGAATTCGTAGTGGAACGGTCCACGAAGTTCATAATGCGCCTGGGCGCACAGGCACTATCATGTTGCCTCCTCGCCGTGCTTTCTCACGCGGTGTTCTGTGATCCTCCGTCTGTATAGCCGATGTGGTCTTGCTTTGTTGCTCCTCTTCTTTATTGAATTTAGGATCTTCTGGCTGAGTGGCTTTGGTGGAGCCTACTTTGCCTGTGTCGTCACCATACTCCAGGCTCTTCTTATATTCTTCCCACAGCTCGTCGATGCTCTTTCCACAGCAGTTGTGCCACAGTTTCTTTTCATCGTACTTGCAACCCCTTAGCGCTTGGTTGATATTTCGTACCACATTTTCTCCGTATTTGTGCTCCAACCACTCGAGAAAGTAAGCTGTGCGCTCGTAGCCAGCATCCCACTCGCAGTCGCCTCTGCGTTTCCAATGAGGAGGTGCGTAGCCTGCCTTCAAACGCACCCAATCTGCAACGCCTTCTGTCAAGCCACCAGGCGCAGTATTGCCACCGTGATGTTGCCAACAGTGTACCATTTCATGCACCAGAACCCCATTGATTTCCTCTTTCTGTCGCGATTCTGGGACATGTTCGATGTACTTTGTACTGAGATGTATCTCCTTATGATCGTCATCGATATCAAGACCCGTTGTGTATGCCACACCATCCATATCCCTTAGCACCAGTGTTATCGAACGTGTGGGCGGTATGCATGAACCTTCGATATCTGTATACAGTAGCCGTAAAACAGTGTCAACCGCAGACTCGAGGGCTGAGGAGGCGTGTACGAGGCGGAGGAATGTATGTGAGCCGTTCGATGAGAGATCTCGGAGCTCAAGTCGGAGGAGAGGTTTGCGCTGTGGCCTCACTTTTAATGCGAATACTTCGCTCTGATCTGTATTGTTGTCTCGCTGTGTTGTACTAGGCTCGTCCTGGATAGACGGGGGTAATACGGAGGATTGCGGGGCAGGCGGGAACGAGCTCGATGTTGGAGCTGAGAACATCGTCTGAAAGAATTTCGGCGTTGTCGATGAGGTCATTATGGATGCTGCAGAATCTTAAGGTGGGATGAATGGTGGGAGAAAAAGACAAAGAAGTGTCGGGACATTGCGTTGTACAGCAGATGCGTTGTCATCATCGAGGCAACAGTAGCTCAACCGCTAAGATAAGAGCAGTACGCTAGTGCTACATGCAGCCATTTCATGGATGTACTAGAATACCTATGCATGTACATGTTATCGTCTTTTTCAAAGATTTGTCTATGTTCTATTCAATTCCTCCATCTGTATTTCGCGAACTGTCGTCTCTTAGCTGCACCCTTTAAGTAATACTTAGGTATCTTGTCGACAGCTACTCATGAGCTCTTAAACACCTCAGGGAAGGTCTTCCTCAGTTCCTGCAAACTCCTGATTTGGTGCTTGGCAGCCTTCTGGGGAGGCGATTCTAAACTTTCATCCAAGTAGTGTGCAACCTGCCACCCACGCTCATGAGCAGCCTTGCAATTGATGTATGAATCATCTGATTGCATCAGCATTGAATTAAAATTTGACAGGGACCATGACTGACGTACCAACAAAGTAACAATTCCGGTTGTCAGTCACACCTGCTTGCTCCATAGCTTTGTCAAACATCTCAGCCTGCGGTTTGCAGACGAATCTGTCTGAGCTGTAGTCGCAGTACGTCATGCCTTCGAAAAGGTCATCAACTCCCAAAAGCTTGACTACACGCTTGCCGTGGGTAACATAGGCATTCGTGAGCAACCATAAACGAACCTTACTTGTGTCGATATCTTCGATAAGCTTGCGCAGCTGCGCGTCTGGCTTGATGACATCGTCCAAGGGTAACGCATCGTCGACTTGAGTATTATAATCCAATGCATTAATTTTGTGGTGCCTGACGAGACCCTCGATGGCAAGACCGTATTCACGATAGTATTTATAATGAAGTTCGTTGGCCTCTTCTTGGGACAGCTCGAGGTGAGTTTGAAAGTATTTGTCTGTGGACGTGATTAGAGCTCGTAAAGTGCAGAGCACAGATTTGCTCTTACCAATAAGTTCAGCCATCATGTCATGGATCTTGAGGCCTGAAAGAGTTAGTAATTATCCAGTCTTCAACGCGTGATTTCGCACTCTTTGGGTAAAGCTATCCTTCAGTCAGTAAAGTTTACATAACGTACTAAAAACGTACACAGTTATCAATGTCAAAGAAGAATACCGGCTTCTCATTTTCCTGCGCCATTTTGCTTATTTTTGGATTCAAATGTGAAGGCCCAACTTTTGTAAAGAAACACTGCGCCCTTTTCGAATATTTAGCTACTCGCTGTGGCGGCGGTCGCAGTAGTAAAGTGGGTTCGAAGGGTCCACGTGCAAAGGTTCTGCTGGGAACCAGTGCTTTATAGCAAACAATGGACTCGTGGTAAGTAAAATCTAGAGTACGGTACGAGCCGAGCCTTTTGATGGTAGAAGGTGAAAGTCGCATCAGTTACAAACTGTGAAAGGACTTGCAAGAGTCATGACGCGTGGGGGTGGACTACAAGGCGATGAACCTATTACGGATTAGCGCTTCTAGCACGTTTGCTGAATTTCACGGCTGAGTCCACTGCGGTTACATTAACCTCGCTGGCGTCTCGCTCACCAACCCCTTCACCTTCATCAACCGCGACATCAGACGGCAGCGTGTACACTGCTTGTGTTTTTGCATCTGCGACTTTTTGATTACCGGCGACTGTTGGTCCTTTGGAACTGAGCTATAGCTGTGGACTGTTGCGAGGCGAGTCGCCTGCCAGCTGCACAATGTCGGCAATTACAACTGCACTGCCGCACATCAACGGCACAGGTGTGGTACCCGCAGAAGTTCGTCGCGAGATGGACTTCTTGAGACAGATTTTGCAGATACGCGATGATGTGTTTGCTAGCAAACATCCGCGCATACATCTTCCACCCAAAGTAATTGAACAGGTTGCACCACGTCCGCCGCAGACCACACCGCTGAGCAGGCCTTCGATCAACGGTATTGCAAATGGCATCACTGCCTCGCAAATGTTCCCTCCACGTTCGGACAGCTCTTCACAACAGACCACGCAAGCAACCGAGTTTGCTTCCCCTGCCCAGCCCATACAGCGACCCTACTCGGCCAAGTCCGCGTCTTCTGGCATCGATCCGGTGTTGCTTACCAAATCTGACCACTTGATCAGGGCAGAGTTGCAGCTCAAGCGACAACAGATAGAGCGACTGTTAAAAGACCAGTTCGACAAGAAGGGTCGCGGCAATGACAACGAGGAGCGCGAGGCCCACTTTAATGTGGAGGAGTGCTTGATGCAAGCCCATCTTCGCGTACCGCCTGTGTCTGGCTTACGATCTACAACTAACAACAGTGACGGTGCTGAGTCTTTTGACGAGAACTCGTACTACTCTAGCAAAGCAGACAGTTGGTCTTCAGAAGATGTTGATACCAACCAACACTCCATTGCTGATGCTGCAGGATCACTTGTTTTGCATGGAAAGCAGCCGGCCGAAAATGCTCATGCTGATCCTGCTGTGATCGATCTCGACGAAGAGACGTATGAGCCTGCCGACGATATAGAAATATATGAACCAGAGCAGGTCGATCTTGGCGATGACGCAGACGAAGAGGATTATTCACCACCTCCGGCTGATGTCGGTCTTAGTGAGCCTAGTAGAGGTCGCGCACGAGACCGTGGCTCTGGCAACGGTGGTGCAAATGGGTATGACTTTTCCTTTTTTCCTATTTTCATCCGTAATCATGAGACTCAGAGATGCAAGCCTCAAAATTGCTGTTTGAATCTCGAGGTGCTGTTTCATCGCTCCTGGTCACCCTGCCTTCAGAGACTGCGACGTGACTCCTGAAACGTGCTACCCGTCACGAGTGCACTAATCAAGCTCACTTGCGATGAAATGTTCGAAGCACAACTGGATCTTCTGAGCCAAGTTCATTACTGATCACAACTTACCACGAGACGACTATCATATCTTGAGAGTGGTTGTAGGCTAACATGTTGCAGGTCCCGCCGGAATAGCCCATCAGGCCCTGCACCACCACTTCAAAACCCTCGCAAGCGGAGACGAGAGGAAAAGCGCCAGGAGAAGCGGCGCGAACAACAAGCTAATAAGCGTGTTGTGCGGTCTCCCGAACCATACATCAAAGAAGAGCCTCAATCGCCTCCACCATTCACTGAATCACAGCCTAGTAAGCGTCGTGCTCTTCAATCTCTTCCTAACGATGTCGAGGTGATGTCTCCACGAGAGAATGCTCGAATGCAACCTGTATATTACCGCGAATACGACGAGCCAACATCACCAACTGTGATCCACACACCGCAACGAAGGCCGCAGCGCGAGGATCAAGATTTAAGAAGAGTTGCAAGCCTGCAATATGCTCGACGCCCATACTCGCCAGGCGGCAGTGGCGGTGAGGTTTATGCAGCACCTCCCGAGTATCGCCCTGTCCACGCTGCATCTCATGCATACGCCGATCGCCCAGAGGTGCCAGTTTTCCGAGAATCCTCGTCTCGCGCCTCAATGGCACCGCGATATATTCGTGATCGTTCTCGCTCGCCGATATACGAGCCTATGCCTCCGCCTCGGCGAATTGTTGTGGACCAATATGGCAACAAGTACTATGCAGCACCCATTGATGCAAGAGAATCAGCTGTGCCACCCAGCAGGCGGGTTGAAATTGACCCTTACTATGAGCGTGCTATTACCCGAGAGCCTACAGTGCGTGCACCTATTCGTTCTGAGATTTATGAAGATGAGCTTGGGCAAAGGATGCCACCACCACCACCACCACCACGAAGGTACTTGGAAACGGAGCCGGAGCTCATTGAGTCTCGACCTTATCGACAGCGAGAGGCGTCTCGTCGTCCTGTCGAAGTTGAGTACCGGCCTCAGGAGATAGTTGAGCGTCGACCAGTTCCGCAGTACGAAGAGATGGGCCCACCACAGTACATGCCTTCTCGTGCGTACAGTGTTCGTCCGGAAGTTGTACGAAAGGAAGTTCCAGAGGGCTATGTTCGCCATGAAAGTATTCAACCAGCTTCTATACGTGCGTCAGCACAGCCTCGCTACCGTGAGGTGAGCATTGCGCACCAGGAGCCCTCAGATCGCTATGCAATGGCTCCACCTAAAAGTCGGCGTTATGTTGAGGAAGGGCCGGTTGAAGTTGTGCCAGAGTCTTACTCTGCCTTGCCGCGCCATGTCAGCTACCGCTATTGAGCTTTGGTTAGGATAACTGTATTAATATGTAGCTGTTGGCACATTGGTCTAGAGTATATACAAATGATGCTCGGAGTAGGTGTGATTTTACGCTTCGGCGATAATTCGAAATGATGTTAACGATTAATACCCCACTTCGAACAACCATGGCTTCTACTTTGTATTTTCTACAAGTTCCAAAATTGCTCGTAACTATTGTTTACACATCATATGAGGACGCGCTCTATGTCCGGCAACTAGACTGCAGCTAACCTAATAGCTTTATTCGCCGGCTTGGCTATTGTGAACATCATTGTGGAGATGACGGATATTTGTGGGCTTGATCGTCTATCGATATCGTAATCGATAGGTTAGCTGGTTTACAACTGCGCTGTGGAGGTCGAGGCTGTAGGCACAGAGACACCTCGAAGTACATCAGGGCTGAAGATTAGCCACCACCAGTACATGGATCATATTGTGGTGACTGAACCGCGTTCACGTGCACATGTTGTGGTGAAACGATCTTCCTCTTTCCTCTGAGCACAGGCTTCTGCACAGCCTCAAATCCAAATATTGATTTAAAATGGCAAGCATGCACCGAATAGGAGGCACACGTCAGCATCTACGGATACACGGATACTTCGAATGTGTATACGAAGATCAAAACTATATTCTGCCAAGTATGCTTGGTGCACAGTGACAGTAGTTCACCATGCTCTACTGCACCATGGACGACGAGGGTTTGAAACTGACACTCATGTATATCAACATGTATACATGTCACATTCGTACCTTGATTGTAACAGCAGACAAAGCCCCAAGCTGCCCGACTCGGTCTTATTCACATCACACTCTCATTCCACCACAGATGGGAGGTGTCACCACAGGCGTTCGCAACCTGTACGAAGCACATAGCCGGCCGCCACTGCACAAGTATTCGAGGTCACGGGAAGCAATGGGCGATCCTAATTGTGAAAGTAGAAGTCAAACAAAGCTGGTTGCATAACAAACCATGTGGATGCGTGAGGTGAAACAGGCAGGTGGAATGTTTGCTTGAGGCAGAATCAAATAGAGCAGATAGCTCCATAGAATAATGAACGACATCAATAATGGACAAGGGGTGAAATTGGGTGTTGATGACATCAATTGAGTCTTGAGTGCTATCGCCCACTCTCCATTTGCTGATGGAGATGCAAGTGTTCACGGACCACCCCAACAAGCGCTGCAAAGGCAGTCACGAAACAGAGGGCATGCGCGAGACGGTTTGGACGGGCACTGCGGCAGCACTTGACGGTGTGAGATGTTTTGTAAGACAGCTTCACGGATGCTTTGGTGCAAGCGTGTGTTTGGCCAGCAGCTACTTGTAGCGTTGCCAATGGTGGGCTGAGTGGCTTGCTTTTTGGGCGCAGTGTGGTGATTCCAGGCGGTGGTTTGTGCGCTAGCCGTCGATTGGTCGTCACGCCTCAGCCTTGCTGAATGGCTCGCTACATTCGCTTCGACTGCTTTCTCCCTTCTTCATCACCACCGCCCGCCCGCAACCCCCAAGGGCGTCCGTTTACCCATTAGCATGCACAAGATATCCAACTTCACGGGTCAAGCCCGGCACGGCTGGGAGAAGATGACACCGTCGACCGGATTTCCGTTCTCGAGGTCTAACCACGAGATGCCTGTTACAGCTCCAATCAAGCGCCCGTCAACCGCAACCTCAGCGCCCCCGGTCATCCCACCTGGCACACAGGTGAACCTAAGTTTCAATGTGCCCTTCAGCAGTAACCTCGCAGGGCCGGATCCTGACGACATCATGTGGGCGAGCCCTGGAGCAAAGGCACGGTGGACTATGCCGGAAGGAACGGCAGAGGGCACGCCCACGCACAAACTGCCTGTACACGCTCAGAACGTTGACAACCTACGGGCACTGTGTCGGGATGTGAGTGAGCAGACCGAGGGACGCGTTTCTGCGACGGTCGTATCAGCTGAGTCAAAGCCGCTGCCGGGCTTGCAGCGGGGGCCATTGCGGGCACTTGTCACCAACGTGTGCCTGTCCGGCGAGCTGGAGATTGTGAACTCGATGCGGTGCAAGATTCTGAACTCGACACCCATCTCACTGGTAGGCCTCAGCGCAGTAGCGTCATCATGCAGTGGCTGACAGTCTTGGTATAGCGGTCGTCGTTTGTCGACATCGACTCAGATCTTATTATCGATCGCCCCACGCAGAACATCAAGGGTGCCGTGCTGAACCAGCTCGATCTCATCTCGAAGACCACCAAGGCTGACATCTTCCTGCTGATGCCCAAGACGCCTGACATTGAATCTGCAAGCTTCAATGGCAACCTCGACTCGACCATGGACCCGCGTTTGCGGTGTGCCATCTATGGCGATCTAGAGACAATGGAGCACGCAAAGACACGTGTGTTGATAATGATTGACCAAATTGTGAGTTCCTCGAGCCGTACCGCCAACCCTTTTTTTCTGCAGACTGCTAATTGGCGTCATCACAGCTGAAACGATACGTTGACACAATGAAGCTCGAGCTGACGATGCATACGCTGATCTGCGGCCGTGGACGCAAAAACATCAAAATGATTGAATCTGCTACAGGAACCGCAATTTACTTTCCACCGCCGTTCCCTCGATTGTTCGGATATACACCACCAGGCGCACAACGAAGGCCAGACGATTTGGTGTACATCACAGGCGAGAATTCGGAGTGCATTTTGCGTGCTAAACAACGCTTGCATGATCTTGTTATGTCCACCAAGGTGTTTGTAAAGCCAGTGATGGTGACTGACACCAAGCTTGATGCCATTCTTCTTGAGCGTCTTGACAAAGTACGCAAGATCATTGAGAACAACGGATCGTACATTTTGCTACCACCGCTCGGTGTCCAGCGAGGTGTTGTTCGCGTCCAGGGCACCGACGTTCTGCATGTCGAGCGCACAGTGCGTGAGCTAATGGCTCTCGTAAGTACCAATGAAACATCTTTACGACCCATCATACTTACGATTAGCAGGCTGGGCAGTTTTACAGTGCATCATGGTTCATTACTCATCCTGATCCTACACAGCGTCCGCCCACCGCAGCTGATGTTCGCGCCATGCTTTCCGATATCTGCATCAACTCGGGTGCTGAAGTCAGCTTCGAAAAGCTCAACTTTCACATCTATGGATCTGATGACGCTGTGAGGGCTGCGTTGATGGTGATCAGCAACATTCCATTCGTGAAGAAGTCACAGTACAATATGAGTGTCAAGATCGAACTCGCCAACGAGCACAAGGAATTCGTCAGCGGTAAGAAAAACGGGAAGATCAACAAGATCATGAGCCACAGCAGCGTGCAAATCGTCTTTGACGGCTTCAATGAGTACAATTTCTACATTGTAGTGCGCGGCGCACAGTACGAGGCCACCAAGAACGGCCTCGATCTTGTTGAACAGGAGATGCCAGCTGCTATTTCCTTCCATGTGCCGGATCAGTACCATAAGCGCATTATTGGTATTGGTGGTCAGCACATTCAGCGGATCATGAAGAAGTATTCTGTCTTCGTTAAGTTTTCCAATGCTATGGATCGTGGAGGCTTTGGTAAGGAGGAGGATGACATTAAAGTTGATAATGTTATCTGCCGCACCCCTGCTCGTAACGCCCAGAACCTCGATCTTGTCAAGCAGGAGATCATGGACATGGTTGAGAAGGCCGATGCTGAGTTTGTCTCCGAGACGATCAACATTAACCGTCTCTACCACCGTGAGCTCATTGCTCGTCTAGACAAGATTGATGAACTCGAGAAGAAGTTCAACTGCAAGATCACCTTCCCCAGCACTGAGGAAGCGAGTGACACTGTTACCGTCTCTGGTCCTGAGTACCAGGTGCCATTGGCTGTTGACGAGTTCTTGGTGAGTCTACTCTTGATGCAAATAGAAGATCGAGGCTTACTATATCCAGGGCATGGTCCCAGAGGCTCACGAGCTCTCCTTCCCTTCGAGCACCGAACTTTCCGAGCACATGCGTTCCGCTGAGTTCAAGACTGAGGTCCTTGATAAGCTCGAAACCCAACACGTTGTTGACGCACGCATAAAGGAGCCTACCACTGAGACTGTTGAGGGCAAGGAGCAGCGGATTGAGACGCTCCACCTCAACTTCACTCGTAACAACGCTGGTGGACTAAAGGATGCCCTTGATTTCCTGATCAACCACCTTGTCATGCACGGACTCGATGCCAATACCATTAGCGGCAACCTGCCTCGTCCCAAGTCTGACTCATTCGAAGACTCGCTGCCTTTCTTCGAGTCCAAGTTGCTCCAGCGTGCCGAGCCACCCGTTGAGAGCACTGACTCCCCAACTCGCTCCCATTTCGGTGAAGAGGACACGACTCGTCCTTCTGGAATGCTCGACCGCCTCCGCAAGCCGGGCAGTATGTCTTCATTCACGTCTATATTCAATGGACGCAAGAACACCAATTCCCCTGGTTCCCTTTTCAAGCACGCTTCCAGCAATGCTTCAAAGGCATCTCTTGCTAGTCTTGAATCCACCGGTAGCTACCGCAATCCTTGGAACGACAGTGGCATCAACCTTGCAGACGACGAACACCACACCAATGGCTGGCCCCAACCCATGCCAACACCTCGTTACGAATCCAAGTTTCCTTTTGGTTCTTCTTCCGCGGCACCTGGAGACGTCACTCCTAGGTACGACCCGCGGGGCTCCGTGGACAGCGGTCGCCCCAGTACTTCTCATTCTGCATCTGGATACCCGGCCCCTATTGGGCCTCCTCGTTAAATGATATACCATTTTCGACCACTCTACTTGATATTCTGCGCCGGCCATACCTTTACGAAGAATACCCCCGTCCAGCTACGCGTTTGTCCGGTGCACACGCGTCTCGCGAACGACAAAAGAATTATACCCCTCTCTATACTGGCGAATCAAGTGTTAAAGCGACATTGCTTTGGCTGGTGTTGGAGTGCTGCGCATGGTAATTGTTATCGTTATCGTTGCTGTTGTCTTTGTTGTTAGGCTTTGCGCTTTTTTGTATTTTGGCGCTTGTGGTACTTGAGATGATTCCCCCTCGGCGCAAAAAGAATATATACCAATTTGCTGCTTGGTAGGCCTCTGCGTGCATTTTCGTTTTGCAAATGTTGAAGGGTTGATGACCCAAATTAACTAAGCCGTGTCTTGCTTGGCCCGTTCGTAGGCATTACGGGACGACCTTGGGTGCCCTCCAGTGGGAAACCCAGCACGTAAGGTCATAGCCATAGAAAGCCTCGTGTTGTTTACAGTCGTGCCAATTCTTCTCCATACATTGCCTTCGTCCTCGAAATGAATTACTAGATACTTCGATTGTCACTTCAGACTAGCATGCCCAGTGACAAGGGATTGCGGCTAGAATGGGTGCGAGAAGGCACATGGTCTTCTCAGATACTTAAACGTAGACAGAGCTCGGATTAGAGGCACATAGCCTGCGGCGAAAACTGGGTAGGTTCAAGGACAATCCAGTTCTGAAAAGGACTGATAGTTTTATAGTGCTAAAATACAGATGCAGATGCAACCGCTTATAGCACCAACGAGAGCTTTTCCTATAGTAGCTATCTACGGGCAGGTCGACAAGGGAATGGGGTGAATATCGAGTAGACGAATGACAAGAGGAGTAGTCAGATCATGCAGGCATTTCAGAACCAGCGGCCAGGAACAGGAGCACGGCGTCATTGAAAGATGTCAAGTTTTTGATGTTCTTTGACTAGTGAGTTGTTTGGAGGTACCTCTCGACACTGAAATCCATCAGTCAACCTCAGCCGTAAACTGCGCTTGGGCGCGTCGTTCTCAACATGTGAAAGTATTATGCACGTGCAGTCGCGTAGAAGTGACGTCGGTGATAATTCGTCTACATCCGAGCTTAAGCTTCACCACTTCGTCATTGGCATCGAATTGCTAGCATCATCACAATTTTCCCCTTCAAGCTCAATTTTACGGGTGGGCTTATAACCAGCGTCACATTCCAGTTCTACATCAATCATTTGAGCACGACAATGGCGTCTAGAACTGCGTCCGTGGCCCTGCGCTTTGGCGTCCGAACTGCGCAGCGAACAGCTACGCGCGCTGTTGTGCTACCTGCGAAAGAAGCAAACATGGGCCTGCGTAACTTCACAGCTGCGTCAAGAAACACCTCTGGTCTATATCAAAGATCGACGATCAGTGTCGCTGGGCAAATCTCGCAGAGGCGCTATATCTCCGAGCGCCCAGATGGCCGTGGCAGAGTCTACGAGTTCGAAGACGTACGTACCTTTCATTCAACCGTCTTGTCAAAAATGATACTGCCTCGAATCTTCGAATGAACACCATCTAAAACCCTCCAGGTCCTTTCCATTCTCGAAAACCCTTCTGACTCCCGCCTCCTAATCGACGTTCGCGAGCCCCACGAATTCGCCGCCAACAGCATCCCAACTGCCATAAACCTGCCTATCACCTCGCATCCAGACGCACTTCTCCTCTCTCCGGCAGAGTTCCAGGACCAATTCGGATTCCAGAAGCCCCCAACTAACAAAGAAGTCGTGTTCTTCTGCAAAGCAGGAGTACGAAGCAGTGCGGCGGCAGGAATCGCTAGGCAGGCCGGTTACACGAACGTTGGGGAGTATAAGGGAAGTTGGAATGATTGGGAGGGAAGGGGTGGGCCAGGAACGAAGAGTCCGCCGCAAGCAGGAGGCGTGGGGGAGAGGACAGGACCCGTGACGGAGACGAAGATCAGTGGGGGGAAGACGAGTGGAGAAGAGGATATAGGTGAGCAGGGAGTACCGCAGCCACCCAAGGGAGGGCAATTTGGGACACAGTGAGTGAGTTAGAAATGACAGATTGAAAGGCTGATAGGGTATGTTGTCACAGAATCAATAAAACAGTAAGAAATTGTCGTAAAATTGGGTTGATACACTACAAAGTCTAAGCGAAACTCTTTATGCGTACTCTTTATGCGTATGTATGCCTGATCAGATCCGCAGGACTCTTCGCTTTTACGGAATAGGACACCACGGCTCGCGACCAGCCCAGGTCAATCCGTTCACTATCCCAATTTCAAATATGCAAACCTAGCGATCCAAGGCTTGAGCTTGGCACTGCTTGCCGTTAGCAACTTATCATCTGGTTTAGAAAGAAACGACCTACCATCTGCCAATACATCCCTCGTCTCCTCAGCAGATCATGATGGTTGCCTTGTTCAAGAACCCTCCCACTCCCCATTACGAAGATAATGTCCGCATTCTGTACCGTACTCAATCGATGGGCAACTGCAACAACTGTTCTGCCACCCTCACCCGCGGCACGCTCGATAGCTGCTTGCACCAACTTTTCGCTCTCGCTGTCAAGCGAAGACGTAGCCTCATCGAGCAACAGCAATTTCGGTTTTCGCAATAACGCTCTCGCGAGACTGAGTCTTTGCTTCTGTCCGCCACTCAAACTCATGCCCTTGGGTCCAAGACGAGTATTGTAGCCATCCGGCAGACTCATAACGAAGTCATGGATCTGCGCGTCAGAGCACGCGGCTTCGATTTCGGACTCTGTAGCCGATTCGACGGAGAGGGCGATGTTGTCTTTAATGGTACCTTCATAAAGAGTTGGTTCTTGAGATACAAGACTGATTTGTGCACGGTAGAGGACTGGATCAAGTGTGGTTACATCTTGGTCATTGTAAAGAATTGTGCCGGAGGTGGCGTCATAGAAGCGCTCAAGGAGTGAGATAGTGGTGGACTTGCCACAGCCGGAGGCACCAACTAAAGCAGCAAATTGCCCTGCTGCAACGTGCAGATTCAGGTGCGAAAGGACTTGTGTATCACGGGACCTGTACGTGAAGCTGACGTCTTGGAATTCAACGCTCCCGCCCTCGGAGTGGTTGCGCAAAGCTGAGTAGGAAGGAATCGCGCTGTCTTTAGGAGGCCGCATGCTGAGAATTCGATTTGCTGCTCCAGTTGCCTGAGCCATGTCTTTTCAGTGTCAGTGAAGCCACGCTGTGGGGATGGGAGAAGACTCACTTGGTGCAAAGCTGAACCACATGCCAGCAGCAATGGCACCCTGCACTACTGCAGTGTAGATGACGAAAAAATCGACAAGGTCATACTCCCTCGAAGCGAGTAACGTACCACCATACCAAAATGCCAAAGCCATGCAACCTAGTTCGAGACTGTCACTTGCTGCGAATACAACGGTCGAGTACTTTGCGGTACCAAAGGCGTGCTTGACATGACCGACCAGCAGGTTCTGGTACCGGTCACCAATCATGTCCTCCATGATCAGACTGAGAACGGTTCGGAAAGCGCCAACAGCCTCAGTGGCGAACTGACTGCTTTCCTCAAATACCTTGGCATTTTTTTTCTCAAATTGTATCTCAAGACGCATCCGCATATAGCCGGCGAAAAGAATGATTGGCATAATGGAGAAGAGAGCCACCAGAGTAAGCTTCCAGCCGTAGACGAACGAGATGATCAAGGAACCGATGAGATTGACGACTGCAATAAGAGCAATCGACATCTCAGTGGTCATGAGTTGTCGAAGTTGCATAACGTCGGAGCTCAGGCGAGAGGTGAGAGAGCCTGGAGAATGCCCCTGGTCGTCAAACCATGCGATGCGTTTCCGCATCATGTTGTTCAGGTACTCCTGTCCGTAGACTCTCGTGACAACGACTTCGACATAATGAAGAGCGAAGCCAAGAACGAAGTAGGCAATACCCACGGCAGCGGCTTCGACTCCGAACATGCCTGCCCAAAAGTTGCCCCGGCTGACAAGGCGGTCACCGGTAAAGGTGAAAACTTCGATAACCTTGGCGAAAATGAAAGCTTGCAGCGGATAGATTGCTCCAGCCATGAGAATACCGGCTGTTGAAATGATGTAGAGAAGCCACTGGCTACGCTGTTCATAGAGCAAGCGTCCGAAGCTGAGCACTAGGCCTCGTTCCCTGTATCCAGGATCCAGATCAGACTTTATTGACGTTGTTTCTTGAGCGATGACATGTTTATCGTTTACAGTGTTAACACGTTCCAGCTGCGCTTCTTCGGAAATGTAGTTGGCATCTTCTGGCTCCATAGAGAGCTCTTGCGCATATACAAGACCGCGGTAGATACCTGCTTCGAGCTGTACAAGCACCTCGTGGGTGCCCTCTTCTACACGCTTGCCTTTACGTAAGACCACAATTTTATCTGCCCGTATGATGGTAGATAGTCGGTGAGCAATAACAACTGTGGTCCTGTTCTTCGAGACACGATCTAAGGCCTTTTGTACAATTCTCTCTGTTCGTACGTCAATTGCACTGGTTGCTTCGTCCAGAATGAGGATGGTGGGCTGCTTGATGATGCTCCGTGCAATGGCAATACGCTGGCGCTGGCCTCCAGAAAGCTTGATGCCGCTCTCACCGACAAGCGTATCGTACCCTTGAGGCAACTTTGATATGAATTCTTCCGCATATGCCTCGCGACAAGCCTCCTCAACTAACTTCACCTTCTCCGCTTTGGGCAGATCCTCCATGGCTGTTCCACTCAGGCCGAAAGCAACATTGTTGAAAAGGGTGTCATTGAATAAAAACGGCTCCTGTTGTACTAGGCCAATCTGTGAACGCCACCACTTTAGATCGACGTCTCGAAGGTTCGTCTCACCAATCTTGATTGTTCCGGTGCAGGTATTTGGCCCTGGGTCTACCTCCTCTTCTTTCTTCGATTTGTCGTGCTCTTTGTGGTGCTCTTTCTCGGTTGCTTTATTCTCACTCTTCTTTCTGCTCCAGGTTTTCTTTGGCTTTTGCGGCTGTTGCGCCTCTCCAGTAGGCACAGGAGAAGGAGCTTCGATTTTCTCAATTGCAGTTGTACCTGCAAGTTCATACCACCTCTGGATGAGGCCTACTATAGTACTCTTTCCCGAACCGGAAGGTCCGACTATCGCTGTCACTTTGCCAGCACTAATTTTGAGATCAAGATTGTTCAATATCTGTACGTTGGGCCTACTCGGGTAGGAGAAGGCGACATCCTCGAAAACAATGTCAGCATCCGCAGTGATCTCAGGCTCTTTCAGGCCAGAAGTTTCAAGCAAAGGTGCATCAATAGTAACAAACAGCTCACTGGCTGCAGTAGCAGCTTTTGTAATAGCCATGATTGGGCCAGCTAAACGACCGATGTTCATGACTGCCATCATGACGGAGAACAGTACTCTGCATACATTAGCCGAGTGCTCCAGCAATTGGCATTCTGACTTACACTGTGATATCGCCAACATTCCCATGACCTTCAGATGCTCGCTTGATGCCGTACCAGAAGGTGAGGCCAAATGTGCCATACATCGCCATCATTTGCGGCGCCATCATGAGTCCCATTAATGGTGCAGCCTTTTTCTCATTCTCTCCAGCCTGGTGCGAAGGAAAACTTAGCATTCAATAAATCAATGGCCAATGAGTATGTATCTGCGGTGCATACCTTGGTAACCGCGATCTCGTGCAGCCTTGCTAGCTTGGCCACAGCACCAAACGCAACTACAACCCGTACAGAAGAAAACATCTCAAAAGCCATAGCTGAGGCATCTTCAAGATGCTTTGCGGTGGTTTTTTGGATCTTGATGAATGGCGGCACGATCAAGCCATACACGACCAAAATGAAAGGCAGCGCTGCTGAAGCTACCAGAGTTAATAACCATCCTTTGACAAAAGACACGACATATAGTCCGATTGTGAATGCAAGCGACTGAAAAAACATTGAAAAGTGTTGAGAGATGGCAAGTTGAACCGTGTTTGATGATGTTGTGATTCGAGTCGACACCTTGCCAGGAGATATTGTGTCGATTATGGCAACTGGCTGAGCAAAAAGTGCGCGCAGGTATGCCAAACGAAGGGCTGCAGACATCCGCAGTCCACTGATACGGATACAAAGCTTCAAATCATTTAGCGAAATAATAAAAATAGTGGGGTGGCATTACCATGGATAAATATGACAGCACAAACTTTGCGATGAACAGATATAGGATGTACAGTGACAGTTTGTTGATATCAGCCTGGAACTCATCTCGAGTGACAGTTGTTCCTGGGATAAAGTAGTTTGTGAAGTTGCCAACGAGCTGGCCTATGATTCCCAAGTCAGTTTGTTCGCAAATATAAATTCAGGAAACCCACCAAAAACGACGTTCATCAACGGCATAGCCTAACAGTCATCAGTACACTAAAGCAAAATTCATGGTCGACTCACTATGCCTGATCCAATTGATGTGAAGCAACTCAAAGTTATTAAAAAGTAGTCGAGCATGGTTCCATACTTGAACACTCGCTATCGTGATGTTAGCCAACGTTTCCACTAAAAACCTTGCAGCAACGCCTACAAAATAGTTTCCCAGGCCTGCATCTGATGCTTTCTTCGATACCAGCTTAGTACCTTCCGGGGTGTCCACGGTTTTGGTCGCATCCTTTTCGTTTACCGTACTGGTTTCGAGGACCTGAGCTTGAAGCGCAGCGGTTTCTCCTTCAGCGCTTGCGGACGGAGGTAGTGGTTTGAGGCCAGCCATACTTGAGTTCCGCCAATGTGACCAGAGGATTGAATGGTCTACCCTTATTACCAAGAGCCCCAGGCAGAGGCTTTACGAGTGCATGTGTTGATGGAGATGCTAGAAACGGGTGCCTAGATATAAAGGAGGAAGTGGCGGCCGTATGGATCGTATCGCTTGCTTACGCAAGGGCCAAGAGTAAAACACTTGGATAGCCGGACTAGCGGTAAGCGCGGCCAAGGTGAATATACAACTGTGGCTAGATATGCTCCGCTGTTACCAAGGCGGCCACGTATTGCACTTGATTTCACTTCGCAACATTTTGCGGTACTTGTATAGCGTACTGACCGGAGCGGGTAGTAGTGGAGCCGCGCAGATCGCTCGCATTAGCAGACGCCTTGCAAGGGGTTGTCCCAAACGAGCGAACGAATGCGATTCATCGGGAGGGGCTTGCTTTCAATCTCACGCCACGCCAATAATTTTTTTCCTCCTCCCCATCCAAAAAAACCGACCCGATGTATCAAAGGACATGTTCAGTCGCTCCGCATAGTCAGAAGTGATCACAGTTGCGAGAAAATGTCGGAAGCATTCAAGTAGTCTGTAAGCACGTGATGCACATCGGTAGTCGGGGACCGACATCTCTGGCCGACTTTGCGATGGTGGCTCAGCCGCACTTGGCAGCTTCTTGTATCTACCGATTTCTGACGCTCTTGCTCACGATCTGTCACATTTCTCTAGCATCGACTCATCCCGGTAAGGCCATCTCATATCAGGGACCTCATCTCTTGGTATAAGAGTCTCACTGACTGCTTTTCTATTTCCTGTCCATCTCAGAGCTCTCGAGCAGAGTTGTCAACAATCAGACATTTGATTACGGACGAACCAATCTGAGTTCCGTGACAGCCTCCACGAGTCTTAAGCTGGCTCGTTCGTAGCCAAATGCTTGATTGTTGACAGCTCCGCTCGCAAGGAGTAGCATCTCCTGACCAAAGGCGTGATGCAACTGCTAGAAGTGCTCAACGATGCAGCAGAGTTGGCATTCAAGTTCATTCTGCGGTTTTCTACCTCAGAACTGCTGTTTCGTTGTGATGGGACAGTTGCACCTACTTGTTTGCGGCAACAGATCGAACAGCAGGTATATCCTTGGTTTCCACCATATGCCCTTCTGCACACGTCATACATTGCTATTTCGTGCTACCGGCCGTTTTTTTCTTGTAACAGCCTGTATCTGCGTATTCGTCTGTAGAAAGAACCCAGTTTTCTAAACAATTAGCATACCTCTGGGTCGCCTCAGTGTGTAAGCAGGAAACGAATTTTCAATATATTAAACATGTTGACCTTCTCTCGCTATCGCTTGTAAAATACACACAACCGATGGCCCTACTGCGTGCAATATCAAATATACAGGTAATGACGTTTAAAGCCATTCACAAGTGACGTTTTTGAGAAACATGCGAATGCGTGACGAGTAACGACCATCGATCGGGAACTAACTCGCCAAACCCGAAAGTTGAACCTGTAGTGCCTATTATACATATTGGTAGCCCTAACCAAAGGCTCATTTTACTCTCGCATGGAGGAGAAGAAAGACAAGAAACGCCTCTACTAAGAGGTCTACTCACACAAGAGCCGCCTCCGCTTTAGCGCTTGGCGCGTCCGCAGTACCCCATGGGAGGTCATTATGTATGTAAAGACAACTGCCAAATACACCAGGACGTAAATTAAATACTACTACTACCCAAAGGCTCTAATAGTTTCCCTGCTGTACTCCTGCTCCGAAAGAAGGCCATTTGACATGATAGGTCTTGGGTCCAATTACTCAAACTGGCGTCTTGTTTGAGTAACTGGGTCTAAGATTATGATAATGAATACATTTACGTTCTATAGAGGTGCCAATCTGTTTAGAATGAGAGAGATGGTTGCGTCTCTAGTAGTAAGGCGGTTTTGCTCACGTATTGAAGTTCAACTCTAGTAATAGGGATGGTATGGGATGAGTCCAACACAGGATCTAAGACTCATCATGTCAAATTTCCTTCTTTAGCCATTGAAATACATTAGGAGAATCAATAGTGTAAATTGGCCAGGAGAGGCGGTTGTATTGCATTTCATTCACTATAAATGTATACAATCATAGAGTCACAACTCAAGAAGCTGTGTGCACACATACCAGCAGTGTGTCTTCCATTAATTAGGAATGGCTAAGACAGACATAACACTTACACACTGCTGTTACCTTTTGTCCGATACTCGAACGGCAGCCATAGGAGGGGCCGCATATTGCGCGCCACCCACTAGCCATGTATCGAGAGGCTTGAGAGCCACGGTAAAGGTAGGAACTCAAGATAACTGAATATACCTTCCATTGACATACAGAACCTAATTATCAGGCGAGAAAATCACCAGCGTGAAATCTGATGAATGGTCCCCTAGAATGCTCCGATACATATCCCAATATTTTTCCATTCCTGCCAGCATTTCTACCAACTGAGGGACTGCTTTAGTACAAGTTCGCCGTACAACGCTTGATTCCGTTGCAAAATCGATTGCTGGCTAGTACAATTAAAGAATTGTTTCTGCCTGGATCGAACAAAATCGCAACACAATTCGATTTGTATCGCGGAGGAAGCCAGTGCAGCCCTCGTTAATAAGTTTATCAAAAGTCAGTACGAAGTAGATGTGTATTCTGTCCAGAAGTTTCCACCGCCACCAGTGTTTGCAGACTTGATGCCAATCAAATGTACTGGCCTGTCTTCCCTATCAAACGTATCGTTTCCAGCCAGTGTATAAATCGGGTGTTGCAGAAGATGTGAGCTGCGTCTCTGTTTGCGATGTCCTACTGGCTGCACTCGAGGTGCTCGACCCAGTAACGGCCCGCATACTGCAGCTCAGGTGGTAGGCTGCTATCAACTAACTCTTTATCAGCTTTACTCTTAAAACTCCAAAACATGACAGACTACAAATTCTGCTGCAGGTCTGTAGGCGCGGACATGATTCCAGGCCTCAAAAGGCCCACCAATGTCTTCATGTGCAACGCAGAGCAATACATTCAGACGCCACTTAGTCACCTGTCATGAGGACGTTAGGTCACATGACCTGCGCCGCTCTATATTAGCCGAGCTGCGCATAGTTAGCAATCGATACACTCTACAACCACTTTTGACTTGAGCAGAACTATCCATTAGGTAGTCATACTACGACTAATGGCACTAGTTTCTTAACACAATACCTTCTTCTCTCCTCCATGTATTCTGCGGAAAGTGAACTCTTGAGTACTGTCACATAAATCTGGTTAAGATGCTCGTCCAGAGTAGCAATAGCGTTACTATCGGTGCTCAGTATCTTCTCTAACCTCTTACCTACAAAGATTTTTCCACCACAGATGAAGCGATAGGCTGTGGCAGCCCAGATGAACAGACAGCTTGTACTCTGCCTATAGGAGGTGCTAAGCTACGTATTCCTGGTGCTAACACACCACCTTGTAAAGCATTGTTTATCGCATGGGACTGATACCTTCTCGAGCTACCTTTCTACTTCCATTAAGGGGCTAAACAGTATGAATATATCGGGGATAGAGGGAAGAAGGGGGGTTCCCTTGCAGCGCATTCAAAAAATCGAATTTCGCTTCGTTTCACCCTTAATCATAGGGCAATGTTATTCGGCCGTCCGTGTTTGCTATTCGGCCGTCCGCGTTTGAAAAGGGTAAAGCGTGATCAGATACTTAGTTGTTCCGCTCCGAAGAA
>JALRMI010000202.1:0-52047 GCA_026120165.1 Leptosphaerulina australis
GCGGCCTTGATTCCAGTATGTCGACGCCAAGTTGGCCATGCTAGTCAGTGTGGAGGGATGGTCTGCTCCGAGCTTCGTCTTGCGAGTCTCCATCACCTGGACGAACAGCTTCTCGGCATTCTCCCAATGGCCCCCAAGTCTGTGTGCCGATCCCACCATTGCCATACTAGACAAAGTATCCTCATGTTCTTGCCCTAGCACATTTTCCCGCGCTTTCATTGACTTGGTAGCCAGTAGCGCAGCGTCGGTAATATTGCCCTTCTCCACTGCATACCATGCTGCACGATAAAGCAGCGACGCCCATTCCGCTAGTGACGACTCGTCTTCTGGTGGCTGCCCTACTGCCAACCTGGCATGCGCAAAAAGTGCCTGACATGCCGCCCAGTTCTTGTACTCTCCAGTTGGAAACGCTGCACAAAGATTACTGATAAAGTGTTGCTTCCACTGCTCGAGCTTGCTGTTCGCCTTAAGCCATATGCGTGTCGCCAGTTGCACTAGCGCGTGCATCTCAAAGCTTGTGCCACTGGTGTCAACAGAGACGAAGCCGAAGCTACGGAGTGCTAGTATGTCATCTTCAAACTCTTCGTCGCCCGTGCTAGACTGCGATGCATTGTCTTCTCCATCGCTCTCCCAGACATCATGCTTGGGTTCTTTCTGACTTCTCCGAGTGCCTGTCTGCGAGGCTCGTCTCTGAAGCAGGGCCTCTGGAATCCCCTGGCGATCAAAGAGGCTCATCAGCGAGAGCAGGTCGGCTGCAGATGGCCTTATCTGCTGTATATACTCAAACGAGATTTGCCAGGTAATGACGATCGAGTTCTTGGCTTCCCAGTCTCGCCGGAGCCGGCTGTTATCGTGGGCAAGCAGGCTTGATCGCTTGCGCTCGCTCTTCCTAAAGTCCTCCAGGTACTTCGCCACCGAGCATCGGGGCGCTCTTTGCGATATGTACGCTGCAGCTTGCACAATAGCGAGTGGCATATACTCAAGCGCGGCTGCAAGCTTAGAAACATCGCTGCTATCTCCCTGCGATCCCAACTTCTTCTTGAACAGCACTTGCGCCTGTACCTCATCCATGGGCTCTACACTAATGATGTCGCGCTGTTCGACCAGCCTCAGGGCCGCTTCCTTGTTCCGCGTGGTTATGAGGATCGAGCTGCGGTTGCAATGAGGAAGATACTCGCGCAGCGGTTTGGATGCCGTTTTTGAGCGGGCAGCTGGGCGGTCAAGTAGAAAGCGAGCGTCGTCGACATTGTCTAACACAAGAAGCCATGGATGCTGGCAATTGCATAGCCAGTCGTGCATCAGCTTAAAGATATTCGCCTGTGGATCCTGGCGCCCCGCAAGCTTGATGAAATCGGCAATGTCGCGGAAGCTCTGCTCGTACCGGGCTGGATTACTAGCATGCACCCACAGTACCCACGACTCAGGCGATTGCTTGTGGGTACGATAGGCGTGCTCGATAGCAAGCTGCGACTTGCTTCATTGCCATCAGCGTTTGGTGGTGCCGAGGCTGTGCTTTACTTACCCAACACCGCCCAGGCCAACGAGGACAGTCTGCGAACCTGAGGCTGCGCATCTTTGTTGAAGTTGATCAAGTATTACTCCGCGGTCGACAAAGTCGGGGTCGCGGTCGAATGGAATCACGATGGATGGTGGCGGTGGTGTCTCTGGTCGCTCTGAAGCGGGACCACAGTTAGCACTTGCTCCAAGCTCCGGACCCCTCCTCCCCGCGACTCACCAGGTGGAAGATGGACCGAACCGTAGACGGCGCCCACTTGAAGCCCCTTATTGTCGTTGCCAAATGAGATATTGAAAGCCATACTGATAGATGCAGTACATCACTGCGATGCATACTTGCAGTGCAAGTGTCTGCAGTGGAGCGTTGAAGGACGTCAGGCTGGCAGGCTTGGATGGATGACCACGTGATGTTCGGTAGGTCCGTCTTTAAATTAAATTAAATTAAATAGTCTGGAATTTTAAGTGCTACCGAGCGCTATATAAGCGTGCTGACACTGTAGAGACTACATTACTTTTTTTAAGGGCAAACAGAGCTGCTGGCTACACCTACAGCTTAAAAACCTCCTTATTCTATCCTTTAGCATTCTCTGACCTCACACTTACCCTTTCTCGGCGCCGTCGCGCAGGCCAGGCTTGGGTTGTTCACTACGGAACATTAGTCAACAGCTCCTTACCTTGCCCGCTTACAGCGCTCCACCTTGTCTGTGCTGCCTTGATATTCAGGCTGCGGGGAGTATGGCAACTCCTAGGCGTTGTTGAAGGGTGCCCAGTCCCCTGTGTCTGTGGCTTCGAAGGTCCGTCTTTAATCTGACAGCATTATCAGCATCAACTGTTGAGGCTATTCAACCGCAGGAAAACTGGCTCAAAAATCAAAATAACCAAGAGTGCCTACGTCAGATGCAATATTCAGATTGAGCAAAAGGATACGAAATATGGAATCAGAGGAAAAGAGTTCCAGGGTGAGGCCTGAAAGGATGCAGAACCAAGGCTGCAAGAATAGACATAACACATAACAGTACCCGCAATTGTATATACTGGATCCAGTTTCATATTCTCAGCAAATTTACCTAAAGCGGTTAGTCGTGTTGGTGAGGAAGGTTCGTAAATACCAAAAACGGGAATACACAAGACTGCATTCCGAAAACGGGACCTCGAGAAATGGCGGACGACACGGGAGAACTTGTTTTCAACGTCCTATGGTCGGTCGTATGTGAAAACTTATTTGAGTAACATATTTATATCCTAAACTATAAAAGTTGTCTGAAGGCAGCCCGTCTGGTTTGGTCTGGTTTGGTCTGGTTCCTAATTTAATGCCTATGAGTGTCTGTGACTATATAAGATGAATGAAGGCTCATCTGGTAAGAAATGGTAGTTCTCAAGAGGCTGAGTCTATGAAAATACGAGAGATGGTGTGGGATACGTCCCGGGAAAAAATTGAAGATTATAAGGCAGGCTACCGTATGGGCTTATCAAGCTCCACCCAGGTTCCACAATAAGACAAAACAACACACATAACGAGGATTATTTTGAAAAGGCATTTGTATCGAAAACGCCATCGTCCTTCTTTTTACACCTGCAATGTTCGCACCCAGCCGTGCGACCACCGTTGACAAATGGTCTATTTGGAGAAGATGATGTGTGAGTCGACGTGGAATTATTGTTACATCGCTACCGCCTTACAGTCCAGTTTTTGATCCCTCTGGTTCAAGTATAAGTGGCCTTCTTGGCTTTGTTTGTCAAGAAAGCCGAGGCTTCAACGAAGAGCGTATACAATGAGTCCCTTGACGATGAGGTTGAGTCCGGAGAACTTGCAGTCTAGTTGTCACGTCATAAGGTCGTCCCAGCCCAACAATCCTCTCAAAATCAGGACACCGCAACAATGAAATTGAGATGAAAGATGACAGAAAGTCAGCAGGTCGATAGTAGCAGTGACAGCGTAGGAGTCAGGGAATCAGTTTACCTGGGTATCGAAACTTACCCATATAGGAAATTTACATACGCACTGCGCCTCTTGCATACGTATCTTGTCCTCTTTCACCTGCAACGCAGCCGTAGTGTCGAGTTCCCACCCGTACAGTACTCCATTCTATCTCTGTAGTATCCTATTACGGCCTGTTGGATGCACCGGTCTGAAATAAGCTGAGATTCTTAGTCGTGATTGTTAGAGAAACTTCAGAATTTACTTGGTGCCAGTCTATATTGACACTCATTGGCTTTATGAGATCACCTAAAAAGCTGTACTGAACATGACATTGTCGTACAAGGGCGCAGTTGTTTCTGTTGATATACCGTGGTGACTGTAAGGAACGGTTTAGCTATATAGAAGTCTTCATTAGCCGGCAATCCACGGAAAGTTAGAAGAAATTGCTACGAGATGTGTCTTGTAATGTACCGCTGCGCGATCTCATCTCACATGTAGCAACTTTGTTTTTAGCGGGGTTTAAAGAATCGAGAACTATGGGCCTATTTGACCGCCCAATGTGACAAGGGGGTTCACGGGTTGCAGCTGGATGGAGTCCGTGATTTAGTTCCCCAACAACAATTTTCATATGCAAGAAACACTTTTTCTATGAATCTACTGTAATTCAAATTGTACGAATCTCTCTGTATCGTGTAGAGAGAATGCAGCGAGTACTCTGCCTAGTCAAGCCACACTAACAATGTATAGTAAAACTCTACTGTTGGAAGTTGTCACGGTTGAGATGTCTTTATGAGAGGCCAGTAAAGGTGACCGGGTCGTCTAACTTGATTGGGACAAAGACATCAAATGTACATCGGGCGGATGTACGATGTCGCTTCGTACACTGGTACCCGAGGGCCCTCCGCACATCGGAAGCACGCACCGTACAACGCGCCCTCACCATTAGTATAAGTAGACAACCAGCAAGAGATAGCAATCAATCACAAATCAATCACAATCAACCCATCTGCTCACCTCGTTGCAACGACTGTTGTTGGTTCACCTATCACCTATGTGATACCCTTTGCCGTGTCAACATCTACTAAGCTTATGGAAAATGACGTTTTATGTGCTTCCAATAACACGCCTTGAAATGCGTAGACCTTGCCATTAGAAGTTTCAACCCCGTTTAATACAAACTTCTTAAACAAGTGGGAAAGAAAACTCCCTGGCATACAAAGCACCTTTAGCCGAGATGCCTCGTGATTTGAATTCACAAAAGAAGTGGATATTCTCACATGGGAGCAGAGTTATATCACATGCGTTACTGGTATATACTACTAGCATAGTCTTGTGTACGACCCATAGCCCGGGTCGGTGAGAGCTATCGAAGAAATATCGCAGGGCACCGGTAAACAAATCCTATGTTGAGAAAACTAGTATTCAGCACAGGTTGATTGAAGGAACGTTTGTGTGGTACACGATCAGGGATCGGATGGTTGTCCGTGATAACCTACATAGGCACCCGCTTACAAGTTGGTTGCTAGGTCACACAACCGCACAAACGTCAACATAAACAACTTCATTATAAGTAGATGTAGAACTTAGTTGTAGTATGGTTATCGAATTCATTGTTTTGTTCAAGGTATCTTACTTTGCCACTCTGTCTATAGATTCTCCTATGGCAGTCATACTCAACAGGGGGTCTCTTTTCAATATCCTACGTGTTTTTGTCGTCGATAAATGTGCGACTGTTAAGAATGCAGTCCGTAAGTGACTTGGTGTAATCAGGAGGAAGGAGCAGTCGCATGACACGTGCAGGTGCGCCCGTGTGGAACTCGAACGTGGCTGTATGTAAACACAGATCTCAGCACTTGTCAGTGGCTCCTCAGTCAACATAATACAATACTATATAGCCACTACCGCTGTAACTCAGCAGAGCTCCCCATTAGGTAGTCATACTATCGTTGGTGGAAGCTCTTTGACAGCTACCACCATTTTGAAAAAAGATAAGAGCAGCTACGTAACGCTCGCTTGTGCGCTGAGTGACGGATACAGATCCAGTCTGTAGACAGCTACTGATTTTTTCCAACCCTGAAACCCGAAAAATCGCACCCAGAAAGCAAAGAATAGTCACCCAAACTACAGCGTGACTCAAAGTAGCGTTCAGTCGTCTTGACCAATCATACCTACTGTTGAATGGACTCTGTCAGCTAGCTGATCATGGTGTGAGCAAGACCAAGAGAGTGAAGAGCTGGGTTTGCACGGTGTACACAGCGCGCGGGAATGTTAGGGTGGGCAAGTAACTGTCGTTGATTGCTTGATGTTCTACATGCGGGGAAAAAGTTCGTATACATGAGTACGTGCACGGTTGCAATCACTTGGCATAGCCCCGTGATTACAACATCATGTATAGTCAGCGAACCGTACTGCGAATGCTGTACGGATACCTACACTAATACCCCTAGAGTATAGGACAGAGCTCGATATACGGAGGTCGAAGTGGCAGTGAGATCGCTGACACCGATAATTACTTTGAAGCCAGACATTACACGGAATCCTGCGAGACCACATTGACAATCAATAAACTTCTGAGAAATAATATGATTTTAAGCTACTTCGTCAGTCGATGGGACAAGGATGGAGCTTGATAGAAGTATGTGTAAGCTTTGGTGTAATAAATAACTATGTTTTCGCACACTCTTCCACCCGCCAATGAAGGACATCGGTCTTTTTTTCAGGTTGCTACTGCTAGTATCTTTTATATCAAGCAATTACTGCGACACTGTCGGAATAGCGTGACTAGTTTAGCCTAGCGCGTCAAGGGGACGCGCCTTATCTCAGTAGAGAGGAGGGCTTATCCCTCTAGGAGAATAGAACATCACAGAACAATACAATCGGAGTAACACCCAAAAAGCGCACACACGTGTGTAATGAAGTCCTGCCAACAGACACTGAATTTACCACTACTGATAGACGGTAGCTTGCGACATTCTCATCCCTAATCACATACAGGAGGACTGAATGGTCTTCGAAAAATGGGGGACCATTGATACAGGTCAATGAAATAGAGCATATGTAGTAGGACACTGATGTTGTCTCAAACGATTACTTAACCACAAACACCAGAACATAAACCGATGCCAATGAAACGTATCTTCGCTTGTAGAAAACACTGTTCTTTCCTCATACTTGATTGTGGTGCTATTTTCTACGAAGCAGTATCTTGAGATAAGGACTATGAGATTATATTGATAGGACAGATAGGTACTAGAGATTGCTCTTATTTTCAGGGGTCAGATGGTGTGTTTGGGAAAAAGATACGAAATCTACAATATCGCAGAGTGTGGCCTATAAGAGAGGCAAAGTGAGCCACTGGGTACAGTCAAAAAAGAAAATACGATTGACTATGGGAACACCGGTGGATCTTGTGATGGAAATGATGATGCCGCATCGCGATGAGTTCTGCTATCTAATATCGATGGTGGTGCACCTATTTTCATTGTTATATCTCCTGGTCGCTATCGTCATTGCTATACAATCCGACCTCGTCTGAGTCATCAGAGGAATCGTCAGACTCCGAGGACACAGTATGCCAGCCATCCCAATCGTCATCACTTTCAGAAGGCAAGTCGATAATTAGTTCGACGCCAGTGTTGGACCAAGGCTTGATGAGGAGCTCCCAGTCGTAATCCAGTTCTTCAGTAGGTACCTGAACCTTGAGCCGAAGGGTTTTCAATATAGGGACGACAGAAGTATACCCATTCGCCATGCGTTCCAGAACTGGCAAGAAATACTCTTCATCAGAGCCCCAGCGTATCGTAAGACTAAGACTAACAAGTGCAGGAGGAAGAAATTCCAAAACAGTAGCGGATGCACCTAAGCGCGCATCTACTACCATACGCAGAGGACATTTGAGATCTTTGAGCACTGGGAACTGTCTAAGGCCATCATGATCAGGACCATCAGCATTTTGATGCCATGTATCGTGATATATATCAAGAATCTCGAGAGAGTCCCTTTGGCGCCATAGGGCGTTCTGGAGCATAGCCCCTGAACCATCCAGGAGTACGCTTTCCTGGTTCGCGTCGAAACGAAAGCTCTTCAGGCTTCGTGCCGAGCTGATGAGAGTGGTTAGTGCGTCGAAACGTAGAGAACACTCTTCCAGAAAAAGTTCTTCGAGATTATTGCAACCTTCTGGAAGCACACGTCTGAGCTCTGCTGGTGCCCGCATATCGAGCTCGATCTCGCTCAATTCTCGCAAATGGAGCTTTTGTAAGGACTGCAATCGCAAAAGAGGCACCAGATGATGTATTATCATGTTCTGCGCATCAATTCGGATTGATTTCAAAGCAGTGAATCGATGCGTGTGCCCGAAATGCTCCCCGGTTGTTGCTTTCTTGATGAGTTCAGGCCACTTGGCCCTCGAATAAGCTGAGATGTGACCATCTTCAACATCAAGCGAAGTAAGGTTCGGAGTGTGTAGCATGACGGCTGTGTGCAGAATGTCAAGCTCGACATTGTCGGCATTGCAGCGGCTAGCCCACCCCTTCCAGTCAGGGAAGTTAAGAGCCTTCATCCCCTCTTTTACAATCTTTTTGTCTCGAGCGTTGGGTGAGTACCGGGCCCTCTCAAGGTGAGCCTCATCACCGTACCTAAACTTGGCATGACGAACGCTCTCTGCAAGGTGTGGGTTTGAAATCAATGTGCGAAGAAACAGATATGGCTCGCAAAAGTAGCTGTCGTATGTGGCGTATATCTTTTCGCTGACTACTCGGTGAAGGTGGCGAGTTGTCAATGACAGGCTTAAGAGCGTACGCAACTGAAAGTTCTGAAGGTCGATGCCAGGGAGATGGTCGATGATGTCGAGTATGAGCTCATCAGGAAGATCATCGAGTGTAATGCAAGAGCCAACAATTCTTGGCTGATGATTTCTGGCAACGTCTCTGCTCTTGTTCTGCCGGTTGCGTTGGGGCTTCTGCGAGGGTAACGGTGGGAAGTCGAATTGGTTGATGATTGCCATGTGCCGATAAGGACCCTTTTAGCACAAGCACACTAGCGCAATGAGTTACTCGAAGACGCCAACCAACAGTGTCGAATGAGTGTCAACCCTAGAAAATTGGACTTGATGTAATAGTTGAAGGAGGGCGTTCAAGTGAATGGAGTAGTGAATGACGAAAGAGGCGAGGTGCAGTGTGAACGATTAGTCACACTTTGCGCACTACGTCACACACAGTTCGTACCAAAAAGCAGCAATATCGCATACGCTATAGCAATAAGACTATGCTCCTTGTGATTTAATGAAGATAGGCCCAGCATCCTCTTAAGGAAACATTGTTGTTTTGATGTTCATTTGGCTGCATAGTGTTGGTAGATATACACTAGCGCACCAAAAGCGGACTGGCAGGCTTGGCACAAAGGCTAAGCGAGCGGAGCGGTGTTCGATTTCCCACATATCGCCCGCGAAAACATAATCTCGACGACAGCCCACCGTAGCGACTTTCAAGACCACCCCTCCGTCTTTCTACACATCAGCCAAAATGGAGAACGAACGCGGCGAGCTCGTTGACCGTAAGGACGCCCACAGCTCATTGGGGCTAGGATATGGAATATCGCAATGCGATTGAACCTAGGCCTGGCAACTGTGTTTACAACATTTGCTGACTTTCTTTACAGTTTACGTCCCCCGCAAATGCGTAAGACCGCACCGCTCGATCTAAATCCCCGCTTGCGATACTAATTCCTTTACAGTCCGCTACCGGACGCATCATCAAGGCTAAGGACCACGCCTCCGTCCAGATCAGCATCGGCAAGGTCGATGAGAACGGTCGCTACACCGGAGAGAACCAGGTCTACGCCCTCTCTGGCTTCGTCCGCGCCATGGGCGAGTCCGACGACAGCATGAACAGGCTCACACAGCGTGACGGCTTCCTCAAGTCTGTCTGGTCTGCGTCGAGGTAAATGGTTGTGGAAACGGAGTTGAGGTACGCACATACAAACAGATGGCTATGGCTAGTGGGAATCAGGATGAGATGTATTGACTGACTGGCTTTAGGACATTCGGAATCTGAGCTGCGTCTCAGAGGCGTGGGCATGCATTTCATGGCGACTTAGGCCTTCATCTCCTTTCTCATGAAGACTATTACGGTGTCACGAGGCAAGGAAACCGGTTAAAAACCAATACGATCGAATCCAAAAACGCTCCTCCGCCTTCTGTCTGCGCTATGTGCATGCCTTTCACTTTTCGAAGAAGCCCTTGCACCAGTTGACGATATTGTTGAATATTGTAATGCAGATTCTAGGTGAAACGAATCGGTCTTAATTGCTCAGCGCCGTGGTCTCGTAATCTTAGGGCCAGTGATAACTCAAGTTGGTCACATAATTTCGACAATCTCGATGCTAGCCTTCGCTGAACAATTCCCTTATATGTTGTTACGTTGCCGATGCATTCCACTTTACACCTGGCACAGTTTCATACCCTATTTGAGATCTTGAAGCACCGGCTTTTCACCACGCATCTTGAAACGACAAAACTGCATTGGTCCGATTATATTGATGGCTGGCATACCAGTGTCTAGCAAAAGTTTCATGCCGCACCGATAGCCGACATGATCAGGCTGCACACCCTCATAAGAATGAGCTCTTTACTTCAACAGGCAGAATATTGGACTTTGACAACAGGGCATGCTGTCAATATAAACCAAACAAAGTCCGAATGACTAAGTTGGGAAAGCCGACTCATTGTTAGCCGCTCAACTCCATCTTACCTCGTATTCCTGCCCCTCCACACCTTGCCCACACCCCGGTCTGTGCCAATCAACTCCCATGTGCCGATCCTGCAATGCAACAATCGACGAAAACCGCCTTACAGTCCCGGATTCTAGGATATGCTCCCGATCTCCAAGTCTGCGTCGAGGATGTTCAAGGCCCAGGTCTAGAACAGATCGTCTTAGCAGATGTGCCTGGGAACTATACCCTAGAATTGTAACCATTCGTAGAGTTCCAGAAATAGAGAATCTATTGCTCTCATCACATTGCATATGAAACATTTTGTGGACGCGTATTCGTCTCCGATGCTGACACCGTTCGACTGCTCTGTGCCACAAGCACATTCAATACATGCCATAGCTGACGCACACTCCTCATCTGTCGTCTCTTCTTTCCATTGGTGGTCACCCCTGGCCCCCAATATTTGCCATCATTCCAACCACAGTACCCTCTCCCTTTTCAATTTACCGACAAGGCTGCAGTAATCCCGAAGCCGCGCATCCATAGCGGTCGCGGTCCGTAGTGCATCCTTATATCTGAAGATGCACGTGAAGCACACCGATCACTGACATCTGTCAATCATCGCATACGTCAATGCTGTTGTACAACAATGTGAGTAGGATCGTGTTTTACATTTTACTACGTGGAAGTAAAGTCTTGGGTAGAACAAGCGACACTGATTGCAGCTCCATTCCTGAGTCACGTGACATGCATGTAGTTGAGCGATGATCGATTGCAATACACAAATGACTGAGAACTGAGATGGTTTCAACGACCGGCCTGGGTTTTCTCGGCGATTTGATTGCGCGAGCCGTCAAGGAGCGCATTCGACTTCACCTTCCCCGACTGACGGCAACAAAAACAGTCCAACATCTCAAACCCTCAAGGTGAGCGCAGATGGTGGAAGAGAAGGGCCGAAGATTGGATGCATACGGCTGCCACACACTATCACGCGCATTGCAAAGTATCACAGCATCGTGCAAGTCGAGCGAGCAGGTATGGCGATAACAATATGTTTGCAGTATCACAGCATGCATATGGGTGAGTAGAGCGATAACGGTGTACAGGCAGTACCACGTCGGCATTACACGTTGGCTTGCCTTAGGTGGTGAGATACTCTGCACATAGTGATGTCAATACGAGTATCACACTAGCTGCACGACCTGCATCGGTGATAGGGGTTGTCTCTTGTTGGCGAAATCGTATGCTGGATAGATAGTAACCGGTACAATGGTGGTTGGGGAGGTGAGATCCCAGTGCAGCGGCCCGTAAACAAGCATCACACGGTGCTTACTGCAGCAATCGGGATTCGTCGCCTCTCCAGGATCACGACGTATACTCGCATATCTAATTTTTCAAGCAATGTCAATTCTTGCAGCTACTGACGCATTATCGTACCAATGATGGCAGTGGAACCATGGTAGCCACCACCGAGTACATATGCACTAGCCTAGTCGTGTACAATTATCCGAACGTTTTGCAGCTATAACGTGGCAGACCAAACAAGCCGAAGCCTTCCATCCGGGGAAGTGGGTGTCGGGGCGAAAGTAAGGTTTGCGGAATGTGTACTTGGCGTTTCTGGAAGCGGTGTGAACATGCGGGTCGCTGCTGCAGTGCACTTCCACGCGAGTCGGCGCATGGTGATGTCAACTCAGAACGCCGCTTGAGTGATCTCTTCTGGATGTATTTACTGTTTCCGCGAATGAAGATTCAATTCGAGGAAGCACCTGTCTGCAGACCGATTCCAGAAGCTGCAGGAAGTACGCGAACCTTCTTACCTTCTCCTTTGCGACCACCAGTTGGTGTTTGACTCCGCCGTTGATGGTTCATAGGCGGAGGAGATTGAACTCTCTCCCCGAACGTGCCACGAACCGCGGACACAGCTCTACTCTCCCTCACTTTCCAGTCATCATTATTCTTCACGGGCCTTGACCGCTCTTTCTCAGCCTTCTTGCGGGCCAATTCTTGCATCTTCTGATCTCGGCGATTACCGGACACGCAGTCACAGAGACAGCCTTCGGTGGGACATGCACCGTCAGAGAGAATGGCATCGGCGAACCAGGTTGAGAGGCAGTTAGTGTGGCCGCCATGGCCACACAGAGAACACCAAGTCCACAGTGTAGCGGAACTGGGTGTCCATTTCTCTGGAACCGATGGCGCAGGGCTTTCATCTCCCTTTTCTGTTGGGGGAGCACCCATGGAGATCAAAGATGATCGCTTCCTCTTCTCATCTCGATGTTTTGACTTAGACTTGCGCTTTGTAGTGATGGGCTCGAATGCTGGATATTTACCCCAGCAAATCGGACATGGTGCTTGTGTGCGTTTGCACGACTCGCAGCGCATCTTGTCTTTGGGGTTGTTGATTGGCGATTTGCAGCTCAGACATAGCAGATTGAGCTGAGTGTCTTTTAGAGCTTGCTCGTAGACTGCAGGATATGTCGGATATGCAAGCCGTCGGAGAGAGGCTGCTGAGTTGAAAAGTGACAGGCTGTGCAACCGTGCATGGTAAGTATGTAAGATCGACTCAGCTTGGTAGGGATTGATGCCCGTAGCTATCAATTCGCCCAATTGTGATGACAAGATCGCTTTGGCTTGTGTAGGTGTAAGACCTAAAGATGTGAATGTCTCAGAAAAAGCGCTCAAAACCTCAGTAACATCAATGTCTGATGAGTTAGAAGGTGAGTGTGTCCGCGGTAATAGGGGTGCCAGAAGAAGGAGCAGAAGCGACGGAAATTGCGCATCTGACAACGTCTCCGTGTGAAATTGGAGGATGTTGTTCAACAAATCAACGACTGTAAATGCGGACGTGCTTTCAGCGTCGAGATGCATCGCCTGGAAGTCTGACAACAGCAGTTGACCGTCCTTCGTTGGCAAATTTGTTTGTGACACGCTCTTTGTGACATGAGGTGAGGTCACAAGCGGCTTGAGACCCTGTGGAGACCTTGGATCATCGGGGACTTCCGGTATGATAGTGCCGCTTGCTTCCATATCAGCATCATAGGTTGATGAGAATGAGGTGCCCCCTTGACTACTGGCATATGCGGATGACTCCGAGCTGTCATGACGCATCAGCTGATTTGTCCGTCGTAAAGCATCCATCTCTTGAACGACTCTTTCTCCGCTACTAGGTGGCATTACAAGGTCTGTGTTGTCCTGAACTAGGTTCGTGTCGTCATGTCCAGCACGATTTGTTGCATTCCCATTGCGTCCACTAAGGACAGGAATAGTAGCTGATCCTTCCTCACCACGGTCGCTCAGCTTTGTTTGCTGATGGACGCTAGACGTGTCCTGAGGCCTTCCAAAACTAGACTTATCCAGGGCCTGCTGCCAGCTTGCCAAGGAAGGCTCCACGCTATGGGGATGGGAGTTAACACTCTCGAACGAGCCTGGCGCCGAACTTCCATGCTGGGAGTCCGTAGACGCAGAGAACATGGTGAAGCTTTCCCCTGAATTGTGACGCTCAAATGAAGGAGGAACACTCGGATTGTTTGTACGCACAGGAGCTGGGTTGAGGCTCAAGGGTATTCGTGGCGAGGCTCGCCAGCTGCCCGCTGCAGCCCGGCGTTCCTCCAAACTTTCAGGGGAATCATACCAATGTGCTACGTTGTGCTTTGGCTGTGTAGAAGGCGCAAGTTTCATCTCACTTTCTGCTTTGGGTACTCCCATGACTGACGGTGGAAGATGGATCTTGTCGTCATGGTCAGGATCAGGCAGCTCAGACCTGCGTGAATTATCAAAGGCTGATCCAGAAATGTTGACAGGTCGTGCAAGCGGCGTTGCTAGATTAGACGTGCTCTCAACTTGGATAGCTGGCTGGTGAAGTGGAGAAGCTGGACGTGGCTTCTCTACGGTACCAAGGATCGCGCGCATTGCAGGATTTTGCAGAGCTAAAGTGCTTTTGTTCTGTGTATGCAACTGCCCAGACGTATTGTTAGGATCTGCAAACTTGGACTTCTTATCTGTCAGTCGCAGATGTCGGTGTAGCTCTGCACGTCGTTTCGTAACCGTTGCTATAGTCGCTCCGACCAGCGTCCAGGTCTGTGCAAGTCTGTGGTAGGCAGCTCTCTGTGCATACTCAGCGTTCTGTTGGAAGACGTGCTCAAGCTCAAGATATGACTCCAAGGCCGGGGGATCGGACAAAGGAATTGCCTTGTACTTTTGAGCAAGATATGCAAAGATTTGAACATTGACAGCACCAGGTAGAACGCCCCGGATTGCAAGCTGGTTTGACTGAAACTGTTCGCTCCGTGTACTCATTGAGTCAGGCAAGAACATAACCTTCGGCGTAACATCAGATGGCGGTGTACTGCTGGAAGATTTTGCTGATCTACTACTGGCGGCTCGGCCGTGATGTCGCTTCGCCGACGAAGCAAGAAAGTTTTCGTCGAAGCTGTTGTCTGCTGAGCTTTGCAAACTGCCCTTCTCGAGGCTGCCGTGCTTGTCAGGTGGCGCACTAAGATACATGTCATTGTATGAGAGACCTGTAGATCGCCGTTGCCGTGTCCTCTTCTGCACGACACCGCCCAATTCTCCGTTTGGCGAAATTGCGATTGCTTGCAAAGGCCGGCGCTCTGTGATCTTTGGGGCATGATGAACATCGTTTTGCTGGAATATACCTTCCCTCCCAACCGTCCACAGCGTGTCACGTGAATGCCAGAGCATATCCGACGCTGAGGTTCGAAATCTATTGATTTCTCGGTAAGGCAAATGCGGCCGTCGAAAGTCCCAAACGTGAATTACAGGGTGATCTCTGTCGTACGATGTGGCCACTTGTGTACACTGGAAAGCACCCTTCTCGTGAAATTCATCAGACCAATACGGCGGCCTCCATCTTGCCCTATGCACTGGATATGGCGTGGTCAGGAAGTAAGTAGCTTTCTGCCTCCGACCATCGACAGAGAAATCCCAGATCTTCACTGTTCGATCGACACCAGCACTGAGGAGATGCTTTCCATCGGGGTGCCAGTCAATAGAAGTGCAGGTCTTCTGGTCGTGTGCTGGAATCTTCTGCTTGGGGCTTTTGTTCTGGCGGAAGTCCCAGCGCTGGATGATGCCATTGTCCGTGCCGAAAGCAAATTCTACAGCGTCGGTAGGAGACCACTGAACATCCCGAATCCCGCCGCTGATACCAGCATATTGGTCTCGACTATTGCAAGCAGTGGCCTCGCGGCGCATGTCTCGCAAGTCCCAAAGCCGGACTGTGGCGTCATGACTTGCAGAGAGCAACAAGTGCCCCTGATGGGGGTTGAATGCCAGCTTGTGGACTTGCCGCGTATGCTCATGGAGCCTTACGAGCTCCACGCTGGCACGATTCAGGTCGTACAAGATGACTTTGCCATTCGCAACAGCAGTTGCTATAAGCGAGCTGAACTGGCCATGTGACCATTTGACATCCTGGATGCCCAAGCCCTCACGTTGCCGTGCATGGGAGTCGGCATTATTGAGTACAGCAGCCCGCAGGTTGGTTTCGTCGACGATCTTAGCGTCATGTACACGTACCGTTTTGAGGATCTCCTTGCCAGCAAGCACAGCATGCGTCCTCTCACGGTTGATGTCTAGGGCAGATATCTCGAGGCCTGTCTTGTGCGTTGCATCTTGCGAGTGCCCGGTACGAATGCTACAATGCAGCCTCAGTGAAAGGAAACCAAAGGAATGCTGACCGGCAGATGCAGTGTAGATGAGTTGGATTGGCGAAGCTAACGACTCGATGAAGGAAGAACAGCATCGAGGGGCCCCAAATATGCAGAAGCCGACAGGGAGAAAACCACCACAGCCGTCCCAAAGAGCTGCAGATGGATATAGATGAAGTGAGGATAGACCTACCCGAGTAGTTTTGGGACTAGTGGATTCAAAGGCCCACCATCTGGACGATTCGTCTGTACGCTCGGTGGCCGCGACGCATAGGCCGCTGACTGTAAAGGCTGAGCAACGAAGCGCTCAAAGTACGAACGACTCTTTATTTTTGGTGGCGGCGGTGGGGGTGCCGGGGGGATTGATGGCGAAGCAATCGCTGAAATCCGTCGATGGTCAGTCATGTGTACGTGTTGGTGTGGAACATCCTGGCGAGGTGTCGTGGTGGAGGCAATACTGCGGGCGGTGAGCGGCAAAGTGACCGCAGCACACGTGTGCAATGAGAGGACACCGTAAGTGCAGTCTGGAGGAATCCACGACGCTGTGTTTGCAGATAGATGCAATGCAATAGAATGCAGTGAGCGGATGGATCCGGCGGTAGTGGCTAAGTGACGCAGCGGATGTGATACAGGTGCATCAATATGGGGTCAAGCCATTGCAGTGACCTGCAGTCTTCAAACATGTCCCTGATGCACCAAAAATGATTCTAGACCCAAATCCACAATGGCGTGCCAAGAAAGTACCCACATCTCGATGCGCCACCATTTTGGGCTCGCCCAACTGATCCGTGCATTGTACCTCTCCGAAGCATGGTGTACTTGTCGAGTCGTAGGCTGTAGCACCTCACACCTTACTTTCTTCCACCTCACCTCCTTCCTTTCACCCCTCCTTCCCTTTTTCATCCACATACCTACTCCCTCGTTCTACTGTTCTGCTGCCGAGAGCCTTACATAGGTATCTTGCGCTGTGGAGAGCAGTTACATCATGCCCGCTGAGCTGCCGCTGGGCGATCTGGACGACGGTCAGCCGCGCTGGGAACATGCTTCCACTCTCCATCATGTCGTCTCTATCCTACAATATGTCTACCCGTTGTTCATGTTGTTCTTCTTCCTGGCTGCGTTTACTATTCGCAGTATAGCAGCATCCAATTCTAATACTAACATCGCCAAACCTACCACGACGGGTCCTGGAGGCAAGCCGCTGCCTGCAACCGACCCTACCCGCAATTTTGTCAAGAAAACTGTCCAGGACGATGTCACGCAAACGCAGAAAAGAGTGTTCGAATGGGTCTCGCTCGCTGCTGCGCTGTCATTCTTTGGCAATTCAGTGCTGGTAATTTCACAGGCACTTGCAAAGCAGAGTGAGCAATGGTGGTGTGGAAAGTCAGTAGTAGTATGTGCTGAAGCCGAAGAAGTGGGAAGAGGGGAGCACTCTATGCTGACACAAGACTACTAGATCTACCTCGTGGGCTCTTTCTTCGTATACAGCCTATTTCTTATCTCGCTGCTCGACTCCAAACCTTCGCCAACTACGGCCCACTTGTCTACTTGGAGCGTAGGCCTTGTCCTCGAAACAATCCTTGTGGCATGTTCGCTGGCTATCTATACACATGCTCACCAAGAACCTACCGCTGGCAACCCAGAGCACTCTAGGCTACGATTCTATATGACCGAGTGGGAGGCTGCTGAGGTCGCCATTGATCTGCTGCGTATTGTAATTTTGCTTGCCCTGATTGGGTTCTACGTGGTTTTTGTCACTCTACCACAGACAAGGAAGAGCCAAGAGACGGGAAACTCGGGCGAAACCACGTCACTTTTGGGCAACGGCGCCGCCCGCGCAGAGACCGGCCATGCGAATGGAGCGAATGGAGCGAATGGAGCGAACGGGAACGGGTCTTATGGCTCAGTACACCCGGTTGGGGGCAAGCACCGGCATACCGAGGGTGCACCGCCTGCGTGGAGCAGACCAACAGGCGCACCGACTCGCAGCTGGTGGGAATACATCAAAGGCTACGGCGTTTTTTTCCCGTACCTCTGGCCATCCAAAGACCGCCGCCTACAGATCATGGTGGTCGTATGCTTCATACTTGTTCTGGCGCAGCGTGTGATCAATTTGTTGGTTCCCGATCAATTGGGCCAGATTGTGGACCGTCTTGAGCACAAAGCCACAGGAAGCCCCTGGACTGCCATCTGTCTATTCATCGCCTTCCGTTTTTTGCAGGGAACAAATGGCCTCCTCGGAGCAGCACGATCTGCGTTGTGGATCCCAGTATCACAATACTCGTACCGCGAACTATCAGTTGCAGCATTTGAGCACGTTCACAGTCTTAGCCTGGATTTTCACCTTGGCAAGAAGACAGGTGAAGTGCTTTCGGCACTTGGCAAGGGAAGTTCTATCAATACATTTCTTGAGCAGGTGACGTTCTCAGTAGTACCCATGCTACTCGATCTGGGCGCTGCTATTGGCTATTTCCTAGTCAGGTACGACTCGTACTATGCACTAGTTATTGCCATTGTGGCTTTCTGGTACATTTATCTGACTATCCGAATGGCGCAGTGGCGCGCCGAGATTCGTCGTGAGATGGTTAACGCGGACCGCGAGGAAGATGCTGTCAAGTAAGTCACTGCGCGCACTGCACACATTGGCTATTCTAACAAGGATAGGAACGATTCCATGGTCTCCTATGAAACGGTCAAATACTTCAATGCCGAAGCATACGAATTCAACCGATACCGCGAAGCCGTCAAGAAGTTCCAGGACGCTGAGTGGAAGGTTCTATTGTCGCTGAACATCATGAATATCACACAGAATATGGTCTTCATGGCCGGCCTGCTAGTAACGTGTTTCATTGCGGCATACCAAGTTACCACCGGAGCGTTGACCGACGGACAATTCGTTACGTTGATTGTATTCATGGGCCAGCTGCAGAGCCCCCTCAACTTCTTCGGCACTTTCTACAGGATGATCCAATCTGCCATGATCAACTCGGAACGCATGCTTGAGCTTTTCAAGGAGCGGGCAACCGTCGTTGATAAGGAGGGTGCCACTGAACTGCTGTCATGCGAGGGTGATCTGAAATTCGAGAATGTGCACTTTTCTTACGACAACCGCAAAGCCGCCTTGACAGGATTGGACTTCCATTGTGCACCGGGCACTACGACGGCGTTTGTTGGAGAATCTGGTGGCGGAAAATCGACGGTCTTCCGATTGCTCTTTCGTTTCTACAATACCGAGTCTGGGAGAATTCGAGTCGATGACCACGACGTTAAAGACATGACCATTGACTCCGTTCGCCGCCATATTGGTGTTGTACCTCAGGATACTGTTCTCTTCAACGAGACACTCATGTACAACTTGAAGTACGCCAATCCCGAGGCTACGGACGAGCAGGTCTACGAAGCGTGCAGAGCTGCCAGTATTCACGAAAAGATTCTTACCTTCCCAGACAAGTATGAAACGAAAGTCGGAGAACGTGGGTTACGACTTTCTGGTGGAGAGAAACAGCGTGTTGCCATTGCTCGTACCATCCTGAAGAATCCTAGGATTATCATGCTTGACGAAGCTACTGCCGCACTGGACACCGAGACTGAACAGCACATCCAAGAGGCCTTTGCAACTCTGGCCCACGGACGCACTATGCTCATCATCGCCCATCGACTCAGCACCATTACCCACGCCGACCAGATCCTGGTCCTAAACAAAGGCAAGGTGCAAGAGCGAGGGACACATGAAGAGCTTCTTGAACGAAATGGCCACTATGCCGCAATGTGGAAGAAACAGATTCGGGCACAGCGAGCGGCTGAACAGGCAAAAGTGCTCAAAGATAAGGCTGACCGTCTTCGCCGCCAATCAAAGGATGCATCCATCGACAACGACGGCAGTAGCAGCCACTCCAGCTCTTCGGATGACGAAAAGGTCAAGAAAGCACGCAACAACAGCAATCAGCAGTGCGGTTCTTACCGTGAGGATACCCCCTCAAAACCCCGTGGACATCCTTAGTTTCATCAATCACCGCGGGTGCATAAATCAAATTGAAACGAAGACCGGACTTAATGGTTGGCGCTGACACTGGAAGGACGACTCACCCGGGTCATGCTTGAAGCTTTGGCAGGGGATGCGTCATCACGCAAACCAAAGATTGAGGCAATTACAGCGACTGGAATGTCATGGATTGCTCTTGCGTGTCAGCTCATCAAGATCAACCACCACCACGGCCATACATATGTTTTCACTTTTGTACTGATACAAAATCGTGTACGGTAGCGAAGTTTGGCGCATCAACTGGGCGATATTTTTGATACTTGGTTTTCTGGACTTTTGGCAGATAGAATAATGTACAGTTGGATGGGTGGTGGTTTGTCGCTTTATACTTAAAAGCGAAATCAAATGAAGAGATTGGGAAGAGAGGTTGTCGGTATGAGAAACCATATATGCAGGTCACGCCTGGTGGAGGTGTAATTGCGTCGCGGATTGTTGCATAGCGAAGGAGGAGAGGATGGGTGGCTTTTTGCATAGAGCGTTCCTGCGAACACTTACATGTTATTACTACAGGATAGAAATCATGAACGACACCTCCCAGTACTTGCTTTTTGGATCTTTGTACCGATGTATCTTCTCCTAGTAATTGCTTACCCTGTATTCAATGTGCGAAGAATTTCTATCTAGTGGCTGTATACATACCTGACGCAGGTGGCGCCCTCCTAAAATGTGCGCGACCCCAGCCAAAGACGAATGTTTCAACATACCCTATACTTCTCACCGAGTCACCTGTTTCACTCTCAGTTCACCAATGCTTGAGACCTATTGTCATGCCACTTGACAATTGCCGTATCGTCGGGACGCAGTGTCAGCAGCCAGCAATTTACCAGCCGTCATCGTATCTTTCGGCAGCATCGGCCGCATATCTACCGTCCATATCCCGACACACTGGGCAAAGCGAGCGATCAAGATCAGTTTCGCGTGACCCAGGAATATGGTAAACATAAACCTACAAGTCACAACGACGTCTGCTGTAGACTTTCTGGAACAACTTCGGTGTTAAGTATGTTTGTAGCACCCTGACAGCAATTGCTTTTTCTTTCTTTGTTCTAAAAGAACTTACGTCAAACCTGCCGCAGTTGCGCCGAACAGGGTGCGCAGCCGTAGCCGCGCAGCGCAAAGTCTTGCTTGTTGCACGGCGAATTCAAGACTCGTTCGGCGAGTATTTGAGAATACAAACTTGGCGTTGCAAGACTTTGTTCTACCCAACACGATTCGCATAACCAGGCCTTGAGGTTATGTGCATATGAAGACACAACTACACAATTTCTCTCCTCGGACAGGGCTGCTCCGTGGATGAGACTCTTTACTACTAGACAAAACGGCGATTCTCGATCTGTCTCTTCGGAACTTCGCCGGTCTTCACCAAGCTACCCTGGAAGGTACCTTGATAGCATCTGTTGCCATTGGTGCAAGATCAAAAGCTAGAATCTCGTTTCCAGAACTTGTATTCCGTTTCTTTCTTCTCCTACGTTGTCCAGCCACACAGAAGTTTGTTCCCTTCCAGATTGCCTCTTCCTAAGCACTAGACTCGGTAAAGGCAACGAGTGCGCTGTGCAGATAGAAGTGGAGATTTGCCACATTGGACCTATAGGCTCTTTCACTATCGGACCCACAGGGGCAGAGTCAACGTGTAGGGGAGTGGTCGATGGAGAGGAAGAGTAGCGGGTATTTCTCGAGACTGGAGTAAGTGCAACATCTTCTCTGGTCCATTTGTTCTTTTTTATAATTCCGAGCATTGTCTTTAGAGGAAGGTAATTTGCAGGAAAGATTACGTGACTAACATGAATTTTAGGAAAGTTCTCAAGTTCAAAAAGAGTATACTCAAAGAGGAAGAGGACGAAAGGTCAGATAAAGATATGAATACTGAGACCCGGCCTGCAGGCATCGATGTTGTGAGTTTGACAATTGCCCCGATGTTTTGTTTGATCTTCTCTGTACATTTTATTCAGCAACGTCAAATCGATGAGGTGGGCAAGAACTGACAATGCTGAATGACTTGTCGTCCCTAGAACGAGTCATCTTTTCCGTGGCGGCGTCTTTTTCTACATATTTCTCGTTCTTCTGGATTCCAGCTGTTTGGGCTTGAAAGCCACCCAACCATTACTCAAACCTCTCGAATTCCTTGACTCAGGACGCTCTTACGTAGCACTGCAGCAGCTTACCCGTACCAGGACTCAGAATACGACAACTACGTCGAAGACGATGACGACGACGAGGCAGATCGAGCGTCTTTCTACGCCTCCACTGGCGGCGGCTCTCTAGCATCAAAAATCACGTCCTACCGCTACGAGAACGGCCGGCGCTACCATTCATACCGAGACGGTACATACTATGCCCCCAACGATGAGAAGTATTCTCAATATGAGACCATCGTACACCACCTGTGGCTCCTAACCTTGCACGATCAGCTCTTTCTCGCGCCTATCTCTAATCCCGAGCGTATCCTCGACATTGGCACTGGTACGGGTCTCTGGGCAATCGACATGGCAGACTGTTTTCCTGATGCTGTAATCACAGCAACGGATTTAAGTCCAATCCATCCCCCAAACTTGCCCCCAAATTTGATTTTCGAGATTGACGATGCAAACTCCTCCTTTACCTATCCCTGCTCGCATTTCGATTTTATCCACATTCGAGGCCTAACTGGTTGCATTAAATCTTGGCCCACTCTCTACAGCCAATGCTACGCCGCTCTGAAACCCGGGTCCTGGATTGAGCATCTCGAATTCAGTGTTGAGACCTCCGCCTCAAAAACGAGCACGGACTACTCTGACCAGATCCTCACCGCCTTCAGTCAATCCGTGCTCAACGTTGGCTCGCAAAAAACACACATGTCATTTGACGTCATCAATACCATGACACAAGACATCCAAGCCGCAGGCTTTGTTGACGTGCACAGTAAAACATTCATATGGCCAATTGGATCGTGGCCAAAAGATCCGTATCTTAAGGATCTGGGGAGATGGGGCGTGAGGAACTGGGTCGATGGGATTGAAGGATGGGTCATGGCGCTATACACGAGGTTGCTTGGATGGACGTATGAAGAGGTGAAGGCATTTGTGAGAGATTTCCAGGAAGTGATCAAAGATCGAAAAGGCAGGTATTGGCAGGAGGTCAGAGTCATTTATGCGAGGCGACCGTGGGAAGGTGAAGTGGTGGACGATAAAAAAGAGAATGGGGAAGGGAATTGCAGTTGAGAAGTCAGAGAAAACTGGAAAGTAGGGCGCAATGAAGATGGACATTAGAGATGCCTGAAGATACCCTGGAATTGTCTCCACGATATCTGGAGCTCTAAGATTGGATCATGTTGATTATCGTATTCACGTTGACGCTCGTTGAACTGCTGTCGATGCTCCTTTGGCCCAAACGACTCATTGGCCATGCACCGAAAAGCCAGTGTCACAGCAGTTCTTCAATTCTGCTGCACATCGTCTCCTCCACTTTCGTGCCTGAATGCAAGCTCGATGTGTAATTTGCTCTCTTGACTTATCTGAACGTTATAGTCGGGAGAAATCTACTCTTCCATCTCGTCTGCCTCCTCCTGGCACGCATGGCCATTCTGCCGCGCGTTGGACTTCGGTACTGATGCCTCCTTGTCAATCATCTGTCTCGATACCGATACGATATTGTCTTCAATGAGCTGCTGACCGACGTCTGAAATGTCTAGAAGTCACTTTAGTACATATATTTCAATTGATATAGACGCCAACGTACGCTTCTTGGGGTCGACCTTTCCGACGTAGCGTGTCTTCAGCTGGTCCTTGGACAGTTCTGTCTCCTCCTTGACTCTCTGTTCATACCCTTCTGCCAGAGTGACCAACTTCTGCAGTCTGTCCTGATTCCTCTCGCCCTCACTCTTAAAATCATCCATCAGCAGTGCTTCTGTCCAGACATGCTTGTGCAGGTTCATGAGCATGTTCTCTTCTAAGGCAGACTTTCTGTAGTCGATGCCGATTGAGTAGTAATGGCGATTGAGACCGTGAATAAGAGCTTGAATCGAAGGCTTGTTGAGGTGACCAACATTAGAGGTGGTTTGGCGAGGCTCGTGGCCCATCATGAGGGTTTGGGGGTTGATGAGGCGGAAGGCATCGATGACGACCTTACCCTTGACGGATTGAATCGGATCGACGACGACGGCAACGGCGCGGGGTGTAAGCTGCTCAAATGATTGCTGGGTATTGATATCGACTGATGACAACCAGCAGCCAAAACCTGGATGTGAGTGATACCAGCCAACGACTGTCTCTTGCCTGCGTTTGTCAGCATATGAATGTCGAAAACGTATCGAAGCAATATGTATACCTTCCTGTCTGTCGTAGCATGTCCATCATTTTCGTCTGAAATACAGGATCAACTGCCTCGACTGAAACACCTGTACCGGACTGCGGCATGGCAAACACGTCTACCACTCGTACTGTGTAGTCATCCACAAACTCGCCCAACATGAGACCCATAACTTCCATGGGTACACCAGCACGACCGTGCCGTAGCATCTTCAGTAATGCAAGTGACGAAATGTAGACGGTTTCTGAGTTATCGATTAGGTGCGTGTCTTGTGCGGGACCACCCATGCCACCCATGCCCTGCGCGGCGGCGAGCATTCTGCTCAACCGATCCATCTTGATTGTTACGAGTTTACTGAGACTTGCAGTGCTATATGAGGGGTACTGTTGGAGAGTGTGAAGGTTGATAGGCTGTGGTAAGGCAGTATGGCGTTGTTTGGGATGGCGGCGATGATGGAGCTCAGCGATGCGGCGGTAGCTCCTACAGCACTGTCTCCGATTAGGTTTCTCCGCTCCGAAAGTGGGTCCCTCGGTCTAGCGTGGAGCTCTCGCAGCTCCATCGGCCTTTGTTACGCCCGCCCTCTTTCAATCAAGATCTCCCATCATTCATGCCTCACTCCTAATACAACCCTCTAGAGAGGTTTCCACGCTTCCTTCACACGATTCGTAGTTGACGTGAGGAACTCAAACACTACGTCAAGTGAATTTTGCCTCATCACCTCCTTCAATATGGACGGCCAGAGCGCTGATATGGCGCCCTCTACTGGTGCACATAGTCTTGTAGGCGGCACTGCGTCACAGCCGAAAAAGGTTGCCTACTTTTACGATTCAGATGTCGGTAATTATGCCTACGTTGCAGGTCATCCTATGAAACCTCATCGTATACGAATGGCCCACAGCTTGATCATGAATTATGGCCTATATACCAAGATGGAAATCTACGTATGTCGCATTCGTCTTTTTTGATGTCATAGTATAGTAACATTTGCAGCGCGCCAAACCGGCCTCCAAGTATGAAATGACGCAGTTTCACACCGACGAGTACATTGATTTTCTACACAAAGTCACACCAGACAACATGGACAGCTACGCCAAGGAACAAAGCAAATACAACGTTGGAGACGACTGTCCTGTGTTTGATGGTCTATTCGAGTTTTGTGGTATCAGTGCTGGTGGCACAATGGAAGGCGCCGCGCGTCTGAACCGAGGGAAGTGCGATGTTGCAGTTAACTGGGCCGGTGGATTGCATCACGCGAAGAAGAGTGAGGCCAGTGGCTTCTGCTACGTCAACGGTAGGCTCGTGCGAAACCACTGTTTGTGCGCAAGGACTAATAGTGATCAGACATCGTCTTGGGTATTATAGAGCTACTCCGCTATAAGCAGCGTGTTCTTTACATCGACATCGACGTGCATCACGGCGATGGTGTCGAGGAGGCTTTCTATACAACCGATCGTGTCATGACGGTGTCTTTCCACAAGTACGGCGAGTACTTCCCTGGTACTGGCGAACTCCGCGATATCGGCGTAGGTGCTGGCAAGAACTACTCTGTCAACTTCCCATTACGCGACGGCATTACCGATGAGACCTACAAGAACATTTTCGAACCTGTCATCGAGGCAGTTATGACTTACTACGGCCCTGAAGCTATCGTGCTTCAGTGTGGCGGAGACAGTCTGTCAGGCGATAGACTAGGCTGCTTCAACTTGAGTATGGCAGGTCACGCCAACTGTGTGAAGTATGTGAAGAGCTTCGGTGTCCCGGTCATCGTTCTTGGTGGTGGCGGTTACACAATGAGGAATGTTGCCCGAACATGGGCATACGAGACTGGAGAGCTTGTCTCTGAGAAGATGTCCAAGCAGCTGCCTTTCAACGACTACTATGAATACTTTGCTCCCGACTATGAGCTCGATGTTCGACCCTCAAACATGGAGAACGCCAACTCGCACGACTACCTGAATAAGATCAGGTCGACTGTCATTGAAAACATTCGACGAACGGGTAGACCTTCTGTTGAAGCTTTCACAAACATACCAGACAATCCACTGTTGAGACGCGCTGACGAGTCTGATGCCGAGGATGATCTGGATACGGACATGAATCCTGACGTGCGCTCTACACAGCGGCAGCAGGATCAACGAATCGAGCATAATGGAGAGCTCTATGACGACAGCGACGACGAAGAATACAAGAACAGTCTTGGGGTGCGCACTCAACCAGGTACAAAGAAGCGACGTCATATTACGGACTTCCCGAATCCCAACGCTGCAGCACCTGATGGTCTAGATGATCTCAAGGCTTTGGATGAGGCTAATGGCGACAGTACGCTCTCAACAAGACAAACATCACCAGCTGGAAGATCACAGACACGCACGCCTGCAATAGCAGAGCAAAGTGCGGGTGACGATGGCGATGTGGAGATGGATGAGGCAGAAGGTGCTACAACAGTAGCAGCAGCAGCAGCAGTAACTTCAACCCGATCACAGTCACCTGCCGGTGTCGTCACACCACCAGAGTCGCCCACAGCAGATGCAGCACCCGCAGCTGCTGTACCTGCGCCAGATGTTGAGATGTCTGGCGCTGATGAAGAGACAAAAGCTGATATAGCCGAAGAAAAGCAAAAGGGTGAGGCCGAGCGCGATTCTGAGAACGTAAAAGGTGAAGTACGAACAGAAGTTGCTAAGGACAGCTAAGGAAAGCAAATCATCTGTTGTTCTCCCAAGAGGAGCATACTTTAGGCGTTCAGCGTTTTGGTGTCATCTTCACGAGACCTACGGGTTGTGGAGTGAGTTATGGTTTATGAGCATTGGAGTGTGGCTAGGATACCTCATCGTTCTACTTCTTCGTAACTACTATAAGATGCAGATTCATCCATGCCGTGCTGTGCCCCGCTTGATCATGACCTTTGCATTTTCCCTTTGCAATGACGAAGTATCCAGGCCCCCGTAACAACACGATGCACACACTGAACCCCTAAGCTACGTCACTTAGCTGCATAAGCTGTCCCCATAGTATTGATACACAGCGCTCGATATCTGCCACTAGTCTTGACTAATGCATGTTAACATTAGAAAGATCCACAAGCCCCACTAAGCTAGAGGCGGCAGCGATCTGCCAACACATTCACTACCCCACCTGAGCCACAACAACATTCAGCCACACCAACAAAACGTTTTCCTACTGATCTTTCACACACATATCATTGCAATTCACACGAGCAAGTTTAAAAAGAGAAGAGCCATCGGCATTATCACAGCATGTCGCAAAGACGCAAGAAGTCCCTTCTCATCGGTATCAACTATGTAAACTCTCAGCATGAGCTCAAGGGCTGCCACTCGGATGTCGACAACATGGCCGAATTTCTCTCCTACAGAGGTTACAACAATGGACACCGAGACCGTGCCATTCTCTCCGATCGACCTGAAGTGCCCTACGACTCCCCATACTACCCCACTGGTCATAACCTCCTGGCCGCAATGGATTGGCTTGTTTCTGAACCAGGTTGCACGCTCTTCATGCACTACTCCGGTCACGGTGGACAAATCCCTGACGTTGACGGTAACCGTGGAGTTGGTGGTATGGATAACACCATTGTCCCTGTTGACTTTGAGGAGCGCGGACAACTTTCGAGTACCTTACTGCATGAGCATCTAGTAACCAGGATGGCACCGGACTGTACTCTATTCATAATTATGGATTGCTGTCACTCCGGTTCCGCGGTTGAACTGCCATATGTCTACCGCAGCGACAGTGATGGCCAGATCAGCCTCATGGACAACGTGCGCACTGGTGTGAGACTGCTTAGTGAAGCTAACAGCCTGATTAATGGTGGCTTTAGCTACAGAAAAATTGGTGAAGCACAGGAGTTGCTTGCCGGTGCGAGTAGCTTCTTCAAGGGGTTAAGACACATGGGAGAACAAGAGGAAGAAGGTCTGGCAGGAGGTGAATTCGAAGGCCAGTATGGAAGTGAGAAGAAGATGGTTACTATGTTTAGCGGTTGCAAGGATGATCAGACTAGTGCGGATGCACGAATCGAAGGGGAGGCGACGGGTGCGATGACTTGGGCATTCTTGGAGGTTATGAAGAGGGAAGAGAATCCTACATATGCAGCGGTAAGTTGTTTATCATAAAGAGGCTCAACGGATATCCGCTAACAGAAGGCAGACACTGCAGATGACAAGGCATTTGTTGGATCAAAGCAATTACACACAGATTCCTCAGTTGAGTTCTGGCTTAGACATCGATCTCGAGAACATGTCATTGGTTCTCTAAGGGTTTGGGGGCAAATTACGCACGATGGGACAAGTTTTTAGGTGTCTTTCAACCACTTACCATAGAAGTTTGGTGAAATCTATGGCCACGATATTACTGGGGTTGAGAGCCTGGTGCCTCGTTGATCTCAGCTCTGGCCATACAACCTGTCAGACACAATGAGAAAACTACATAACATTTGTATCACGAGCGCGATATTGAGTGACTAGCTGATATTCTGCAAGATGTGATTTTGCTATTTACTCACGCCTCCATTGCCCTTTTCATATTTCCGGTGATGTCAGTAGGTTAGATAGCCCTTGCACTTTGCATGCTGATATCCAGAAAGCGGTATACATGAATTGGAATAGAACAAGATACCTGCCCACTATCCATAAAGTGCAGCCAGACGATCAGGGTATTGGTCTCCAAATACCATGGGTATAATCCTCTGGTATGTCGACAGCATGAAACCTGACAAGACGAACCTCTCCGCGCAGCCACCGTTAACTGGATATGCTCCTACTGCAAGAAGCTCGGCTCACATCCAAAGACACTAAGATCTAAGGCGCCGTCAGAGTAGTAGTGAAAGATGCGATTGTAACAGAGTGTAATAGAGTATCACGAACCCATCTATGAGACCAAGTCCGCCTTATCCAACTATTTGTATAACGCAATAGACTTGAGTGACTTTGAGAAGCACATGGTGCGTGTGCTCTGTCTTGCAACTCGAGGGTTTTGTGATTATGCACATTGAAGAAGGAAAAGGAATTAGCAATCACGAATCTATTCACGCAGACATGTCCTTAGGGCATGTTATGAAGATTGATGGATTGCCGCTAGTTTCCCCATCCACAAACCAATATCGACACAGATGTCAATAATTATCGCCTCACCATACCCCAAAATATATGCAACAATACCATCCACATCTCGTCCACTGATACACGACGTCAAACCTTTACTCAAGCCATCTAACCATCTGCCACTCCCACAAACACCCAAGCAGGCCACCTGATCATTCACAAAGTTCCTTACCGCCCCTCACAGTCTCAAACTGCGTCAGCCCTTCATGTTTTCCCTGCCAAGGGTGTCTATGCAATGCGAAAGACTCGCATTCCGGCTTAGGGATGCGAGGAAACATGCCCATCTTGACAATCGCCGTCGTAGGGAGAATCTCTGGGAGGGACATTATCGGACTATTTAGTATTAGCTCACGTGCTCTCATGTCAGGTTATATGTTTCACTGTTTCAGAAATGCAAAGAATGAGTATGGAAGGGGAGAAATAAGAGAGGACAGAGGCAAACCTACTTTCCACAGTTCCCACAAAAGAACCTCTCAACCTTTTTTCCGCTCCCCGTTTCCCAATCGTCGTATTTCTTCATCACACCCTTTGGGTCATCGATAACAACCTTCTCCTTCTCGATCGCCAGATTTGAAGATACATATGAGCCTGCCACCTTGCGACAATTGGCACAGTGGCACAAGTGACCGCGTGGCCGCGTGAAGAGTTCATTATCGTTGATTGTGACTCGGATCGATTTGCAGAGACAGGTGCTCGAGATGGATGTGCTAAAGGTAGAGATGTCGTGCGAGTTGGGGTCACCAGTAAGTTTGCTCGGGTCTGCCATGACGCTTAGGTTTGATGCAATCTGAACAGTGAAGCAATTTGGTTGTAGAGAGGAAGCCGAGAGACAAGATGGCTTGGGGATGGGAGCAGGTCAGATTCATTGAGTGGAGATACGTTATTAGTAAGCCTATCGCCGGTTGGAAGAGTAATCTGGGGATGCAGATGTCATCGTGCTTTGATTTGATTTGATTTGATTTTCATTTAGCGTCTATGGGAGTCTAAGACTATATAAGACGAGATGATTAACTCATCAGGTAAGAATCTGTTGTTTCTAGGGTTGTTCTTCAAAATGTCATCGTGCTGATCGAGACAGATCTTGATCATTTCCCGAACAAAGCATCACTGACTTTGTAAGCTTGCTATGAGGCTCACCCTTTTTCCACTTCTGTTCCTTTCATTTAAATATTCTTCTCACATTCCGAAACTACACGAATTTAAGCTGTATCGGCTATGTGCATTGTCGGATAGCCGAACCGTGGTTCTGCCCCTCCACCCCGCCCTCACCTTGGACATTGAACGACGGCCGATCGGAATGACATCCGCAACTGCAATTGTTCGTCTTTATCAACCTCTCCGCATCCCAAGCCTCAGCTTTTAGTCAAGATAGCCTGCATACCCCGCAAGAGATAAGCAAATCTTAGATAGCGATCCGCAATCATCTCCGCACGGAGTGAACTCTGTTTTATGTATCACTGCTTGCTCCCGGGCAGGCACCGTAGGTAATGTACGGATATAAGATATCTGGGGCGATGGCAATGCATGATGACTTCGATCTTTTCGCTTCATAGTGAAAAAGTGAGACACTCTGCAATCAGCAAATAATCAGAATGGCAGATATGTACGATCTGATTGTGGTAGGCTCAGGCTTTGCCGGTAGTATGGCAACGCTCAACTTCCTCGAAACATGTCAAAAACTGAACAAGAATGGTCGGGTCGCTTTGATCGAAGCCGGCAAATCAGATGAGCGTTGTGGCGCCTCGCGCTGGACAATGGCTTACCTCCGCCTCGACAAGGACCTCGCGTTCGACGAAGCCTGGAAGGATGAAATGAAGATGGTATCAAAGGGAGAAGCAGACCAAGCATACTGTGAGAAGTTGGGCCAGGAGGCGCAGAAGACGGCACTGTTTGTGCAGGACCATGGTGTTACGTTTAATCATCATGACGAGAAGAACGTATTGTTGGAGTTCAAGACTGGACAGCATTTCGTATTTCCAGAGGGTGGTGGAAAGGCGATTATTGATTGCTTGATGGGGCATATCAAGCGGTATAAGAACTGCGATATTCACTGGGAGACCGAAGCGAGACATTTGTTGACAGACAGAAGAGGAACAATCACGGGCTTGCTGGCCAGGAAAAGCGACGGTTTGGTATACGAAGTGCATGCTCCAAATGTGTAAGTTAGAATTCGGTGCATCAAAGAGAGTAACCACTGAATAGTGCAGTGTCCTTGCTTGTGGAGGATTTGAAGGAAATCGCGAAATGCTTGCAAAGTACATCGGGCCTCGCACACATGAGCTCCCACTGATTGCTCCTGGCCTGAAGTACAATCAAGGTGCTGGTTTGAATATGGCTCTAGAAGTTGGTGCCAGTACTGCAGGTTCCTTTGATGGCATGCACTGCGAGCTGGTCGACACACGCGCCACCAAGCCCGACGCTGTGATCTGGGGCCACAATTATGGCATCGTCGTAAATGAGAAGTGCAAACGCTTCTACAATGAAGGAAAGCGACACCTTTTTGCCACCTTTGAGATGATTGCTTTGGAGTTATGGCGCGATCAAAACCAGAAAGGCTTCTTTATTACTGACGATACCATCATGCAGCGCTTCAGACCAGGATGGGTTTACGACACCACCGACCAGGAGCCGGAGAAAGCAGACACTATCCGCGGTCTTGCAGTCAAACTTGGTATAGATCCTGAGGCACTTGAGAGGACGGTCAACGACTTCAATGCCGCGTGCGATAAGAACACGGAGTTCAATTTGATGAAGCTCGATGGGAAAGCCACTAAGGGGCTCAGTCCGAATAAGTCCAACTGGGCGAATCCTATTGAGAAAGCGCCTTTTTACGGATACCCAGTGACTTCACACCTGACATTTACATATGGAGGGGTGAAGACAGACACTGATGCACGTGTGCTGAGTACAAACAATGTGCCAATTCCAGGCCTGTATGCTGCCGGTGAGATGACTGGTCTATTTTACAACGGTAAGTAGGCAATTGATATATTTAAAAAAAAAATTGTACAGTACCTGACACAAACATAGAGTATCCACCTGCAACCTCGGTGTTGCGAAGCCTGACGTTTGGACGTATTGCCGGTACGGCTATTGCGGAGCGACTGAATGAAAAGGGTCTATTACAGGATGTAAAGGCAAACTTGTGAGCATGTGAGACGCTGATCTTAATGCCCATAATTTCATCGGGAGCACATGCAAAGGAAGTTGATATTTTATCTGCCGAGGTTCACCGGGTTCAAATTGCGATGATGAGCATTCGAGTACTGTCTGTGAGGCATGGGTGGATAAGAAAAGCACTGACGTCATGGTGATTCTGAGCAGATCCTCTAACACCAGTTGCATATATATTTCATGGAATCTTCTCTGCAGTTCACTTATCAATTCTATACCTTTTGTACTTTGCTCGATACCCCTTCTGCACTAAGTCTTCCAATTTCGTATATATTACAATCCTCAATAGCACCTTACTCATCATGGCGGCAAAGAAGGTCCTCATCATCATGTCTGATGCTCATTCTTTCCCTCTGTATAACACTGGGAGTGAGGGCAAGACTGTTAGTCAGGATTCAGGTTATTTCCTTATGGAGCTTGCAAAACCACTTCAAAAGATTCTCGACGCTGGATATGAAGTCACATTTGCTTCGCCTGAAGGCAAAGAGCCGCAGCCGGACCCGCTTAGCACGTCTCTTCTCGCATTCGCCGGTAACTTTTACGAACGCAAACGCGAGCAAGATCTCATTGAACGCATGAAACGTGAAAATGGATTCTCGAGCCCTCGCAAGTTCTCAGACATAAGCGACGAGGAGCTAAAGAACTATGCTGGAGTGTTCATCCCTGGTGGACATGCACCATTATCAGACCTTGGTGACAACCCAGAGCTTGGCCGTATTCTGTCGCATTTCCATCAGCAACAGAAGCCTACAGCCGCGCTGTGCCATGGACCATGGGCGTTTTTGTCAACAAAGGCTGGGCCACAGAAAGAGTTCGCGTACAAGGGATACAAGATTACTTCTTGGTCTGACGCCGAGGAGAAGTTCATGGAAACGATGTTGAGAGGCAATATTGAGAAGGTTGAGGGCACGCTGGGGGAAAATGGTGCGGACATGCAAGAAGGTGTTGCTAAGAGTCTGGGGAGTATCACGGTTGACCGCGAAGTTATCACAGGTGACAATCCGATGGCTGCGAATGCGATTGGCGACAAGTTTCTGGAAATGATGGCTGCGAAATAGTGCTGAGTTGCTAAGGTATCGCCTTGGCTACGGACCATGAAATAATGAAAGTATGATCTGATCCAATTCAAAACGAGCCCATGATTGTGATCATATCTATGTGTTTACGTTATTCCATCTGAGAGGTAGGGTACAAGGCCATCCCAGCGGTGATTGTAAATCTGATCGTATACCCTTGGGTGAGTCTGTATTCGAGACCGCCCGCTCCAATCGTTGCACCGTTTCAACTTTGACTGCACCGGTTGAAGGCGGTTCGTGGGAAGCTATTGACATCTTCATTTAATAACCAGCAAATTCTGAAAACTTCTCTTCCGAGGAAAGTATCCTTGACGATCTTTCACGCAGAAATCGACTGGCGCATACTGGATGTCCTTCTACACCAAGTTGCCAAGGAACATGTCCTGCTGATTTATCTCAAGCAAAGCCTAACAAGGATTCTTTTTAAAGGCACACATGACTTGGACGTACCTCGAGCTTCGTTTCTTCTCGAGCAAAGACCTTGGCTGTACTGTGCGTATGTGTGTGCAGGTGTGTGTACGCAAAGAGTGGTCTTACGTAAACTTAAATTGCTTTTTGTCCTAGCCGTAGGAGCAGATTTACCTACCTTGAAATCGGTATGGAACTACTGAGAATCTTTGGATGAATGGGAAGAGAAGAGTTTGTTCTCTTCAGGATGCTCAAGCATGTCGGTTGGAATTACTTAGATCGAAAACGACGCAGAATCAGGTGCACAGGTGAAACAACCAAGCTGCAAGACATAAAATAGCGTGAGATTGGATTGGCTAATGGAGAGATTAGATCCCTTTTCGCCTCCATTGTAAGCTCTTTGTTTCCCAGATGTCCTGCCTTTTTGACATGTTCTCAAAGTAAGTTTGCTTCGACCGTTCCCCATCAGGGGACGGCCAACGCACACCTCTTCGAAGTGCCCATAGTGCAATCAGTACCTTAAAATTCGCCATATGGCGAATGTATCCGATGAATTCTGACATAATGTGTTGCCACAGACACGCGTTGCAAATAGCTTACCCAGATTCGATACACCTGCGCTGTAAACACGTACTCACAGTAGAGTAGTCACCCACGCTTGACATTCAATCACCGCTATCCACCGACCCAGTGCCTTGTCCTGCTTCGCCCAATTCTGCTCGGTCATCACTCGTTGTCTGATGGTGAACCTCCGTACTGGCTGAATGGCTCTTCTTGGGGTGTTCGTCATGCTTGATAAGCGGAAAATGCAAGCCAGGCTTACTCGCCAAAGCATCACGAATCTCATCGATACTCTTTTCTGCCCATCCCACACTTCCCAGATCGCTCAGCGGATAGAGCAGCTGGTTCTCAGGATGCATAACCATCTCTTCGATGCTGGGCGCCGCCTTGCTCATGATCGTGTCCACATCCTTCCTGATCTGCAGGCAGAATGCATCTAACGGTAGATCGTTGACGTCTTCACCAAAAGGGTTCTCAATCTCGCGTCCAATAAGCGCGATACCCAAAATAATATAGGCCGCGAAAATGCTCGCGGGGATCGTCACCCAGCCCAGATTCTTGTACAGCTGAAACGGCAAAAGAAGGATATATACCCATGTAATCTGACTGATAGCAATACTGTATGCAATGGGAAGAGGCGTGTTGAGGATGCGGTCGGTGCCGGTGAGTACGTCGTTGAAAGTGGTGAGCGCATTAAGGGATTGAGTCTGGTAGATGGAGACTTTGAAAGTGCCGTTGTCATAGATAGACTTCATGTATACGCTCAAGTGGTTAAGAATCTCGAGGGGAAGATTGCCAAGCGGGACGCGTGAGCGCTTTAATAGTTTTCGAGGGTTGGACTCCGCCATGGGAAGACCGAGAAACTGGCCTGCAGTCTTGAAGACGCTTTGTTTCTTCTTGTCGTCTGGCCAGTCAGCATTGCGCGCGAACGTATCCAAGTGGCCAACTAGATGCTTCAGATCGTCATAGTGCATGTAAGGTTCAAATCGGAGTTTGTGCTTCAGAGCAACAGCGTATGCAGCAATCAGGTTGAGGCAGTTAATCTTAGCAAGGAGGTCCTGCTTGCCCAACTTGGCGTCCTTCTCATGCCGCTCCTCAACATGGATCCAGATTAGACGTGCAAGGTTGTGTGAGGCGAGGGTAAGCTGCGCCCAGTATTTGCGTCCATCATTGTAGCGTTCGTATGCGGTAGAACTGCGAAAGCTGAGGGCGAGACCTACTACGAAACCGAGGACTGTAAGAAGAAGCTGATTGATGCCAACTATGGTCTCTTATTAACATTCGCCAGCACAAAGGAACGTTGAGAAGCTTACGATCATGTACATATTTAGAGATGAGTGTGATCATGCTTGACCAGCCAGCTACAAATAGCAGTGGTAACACCATTTCTGGCGTCACGCTGCCATGAACTCTGAGAAAGACAGGCCATTTTGAGTGATGATCGAGATCGCGAGGCCCAATCTAGCAGTCGTTAGAAATTTCAAGTTCACCGAAAACATTGTTCAAGAGAATTTAGAGGAAGATCATACAAAGTAATCGTCGAAATCCTTATCGCTGTCTTGCTTCTTCAGCGATGGCCGCGCTGATGCGCCATTTCTGCCATTCGAAACGTTCGCTTTGCCAGGCACCTTCTCCGCCATCACGACTTGCCGGCGTACTGGGGAGAATTGAGAGAGATGAAATAGAAGGTCGTGTGCATACGAGTCGGCGGCACGCGAGCACTTTCATATTGCGTCGCGTGCCCCCTGACCATTTCCTCTGCATCTCACCGCCTGAGACGAGTTCCATGATCCAGACCTGGCGTTTGAATGACTTCGAGTGGCGTTGTGAATTGAATGACAGAACCATAACGATGACAGATCAGGATAAGCCGACAGCAGAGGGGTCCAATGATATGTAGTCGTGTAGCGGGAACGATGATGTGTAGTCCTGATACAGATGACGCCCGGCTTGGCAGGGTGTTTCTACGGGCTTACTGAATGTGATACGTGGGAATGTGAGATGTGTTGGCGATTCATGATTGCCTTCCGCTTGCTACATCGTTGTACGATAGCTGTTTCGTGAATGGACTCTGCGTCACAATACACACATGAAATAGGATGCAGTGCGGGGTTCTAGCTGCGTCAGGCTTGTGGCGCTTGTCAATCTTGCTGCAGGTTCTTGGTATTCCTGCCATGAGGCTCTGGGCTCGAAGTTTGTGGTGTCGGTGTTGGCGATGAAGTTGAGATGGGCGCAAGGATGAGGGAGATTGGATCGACACTGAGGTTTTTTGTGATTGGCTCAGGATTCAAGCGTAGATCCGCGATCAAGTCGAGATCTTGTTCTAAAACTTGGCAGTATTGGCGTCTCTTCATTGCTAACTTGACTGTGGCAGTGTTTCACAGATAGAGCTTGTCTACGTTATCTTCCTTAAGACACAATCGTGTTGTTCTAGTGACGTGCGTCTCTAGCGCAGTTTGTCGATGCGTTGGAGCGTCTGTACCACGAGATCTTTACCCCTGGCACGTGACCTGAAACTGAGTTGAGCAACATCATGGAAGGCTTCTAAAAGTTCGCGCAAACAGAAAACCGCGTGATCTAGGCGGGGAGGAATTGTGCTGGTGGATATGACATTTATTCCACAACCATCAAATGGCACCTCCAAGTGCATGTTTCATGTTCCACAATCCAAAATTTGGAGCGACTAAAAAGATTACATTCCCACCCACCTATCTTGGATCCCTCAGCTGCCGTCGTCGTCATTGCCGTAGGCGCGCGTATAGCTTCGCTCTGCTGGAGGAATGTAACGGGAATGGGCGGCGAGAAAATCCAGCCGTCAAAGAACGCTATTGTGGCAAGACAAGACCCTAACTTGCTTCGCTCAGATTTGGTCTTTTGAGGATGTGGCCAAAGTCTAGGAGTTCCTAGAGCATTTATTTAACTGTGTCGCCGGTACGGGTTCTGCACTAGACCGCCGTCATGGCATGGAGACCGTCATGGCCATCTCAAAGACTCGATAAGGCAGGGGTGTATGGAATAGAGGGGCCATCATCGGCAGTGATGCCAGTAGGAGTCTTCACTTGTGGCAAGAGATTGCGACTTGGAAAAGCAGAAGAACATGGCATTGGGGAATCCACATGCCGGACATGTCGAGGGCTGTAGATCCTGCCAACCGCATGAGATGCCGCATGAGATGCCGCATGAGGTCTTTCTCGAGTGTACGGAACAGTCTGTGGTAGATCGTTAGTTGAACTGTTCCTAGAACCATTGAGCGATTGTTGGTTTGGTACAAGCGCTCTCATCACAAGTGATGATATGACCATCATCTGGAGACATACTGTGACAATCAGAGGGTGTTTTGATATGCGGAAAATCGAAATCACCAATTGCATGTCATCTTTGTGTCGGACCGGTTGAGGACAAGGTGGCAGACCTTTGCATGACATCCCTGGCAACTTGTTCGTTTTTAGAGGTGGAAGGTGGTCCACTGACACGCTAAAGCCTGTAAGAGTTGAAAATCGGTCAGTCTGGTCCTGTCTAAGATGGGACGGAGGGAGGCAACCCGGTCAACATGCCGAGTGGTCCGACCCCCCGGGCCGAGTCCCTGACAAAACTCTCAGTCCTAATAATTATAGATAGCAACCAACGAACATAGCACAATGCCTATCCAAAGGGTAGGCCTCTGTAGCTCCACATAAACTCCAATTATATCACGAGGGACTTCTTTAATCAGTGATTTATTTCAACAGTGAGCGCTGATAAACTGCGAAAACCGTTCTTCCCCAGCAACGGCAGAAGAATTCCCAAAAAAGAATTGGAGAACCGGGTCGCGAATTTACAGATGTCGGTCTTTTAAATGGATGTGGATGATCGATAGGCATTGCAGATGTCTGGCAAGCAGTACCAGTCACATCGGCAGAGGCTCACTGTGGTGGCTGGGATGGTGGCTAAGAAGGCCCAAGAGAAGAAACGAGTGTGGCCTTGGTGAATTCGCAAGAAAAGAACATGGCCGCATCGACGAAGGACTAGCCGGTATGCCCTGCCCAAGGTACGTTCTCGTGATCTCTGGAAGATCAGAAAGGATGGGTGCGAACATTAGACTGCGTCAGGAAAAGATCCGACGCCATAGCATGGCAGAGTAAACTTAAAGGTACAAGCATTGGGTAAAGTAGCAGCCGAGCACTCTCGAAACTGGAACACAAACTCAGGTACCCGTAAGATGGTCTCACGCATTTCCCCTACGCCAGCGGTTGGGATATCTTGTATGGTGGTATCGCCTGAGCAGTGGCCATGGGGTAGTTTTGCTCTAGGAAATAAAACTCTTCATGACCTCCCTTTGTGAGAAGCATGTTTCTAAATGGTGGACGTGTGGTCTGCGTCACGACCAGCCCATACAGTTATCAGAATGTTGTATTTCGCGCTTAACTACTTTGGGCAATCCCGCAACTTTCCCACCTGACTTATTTTAGTATCGATCGGGTCAACTTTTAGCCGTGAGCAATCCACGTGCAGGCCGACTTGGCGCGGGAGGCATAGTGGACGCTGGCGTGGATGCTGAAGTGGCTGCTGGAGTGGAAGCTGATGTGGAAGCTGAAGCGCGGCACTAGAAGCATTCTCCCTCTGTAGTCACAGGTCGACACTGCTTTTTCCCTAGTGAAAAAAGGGGTGAGTAGTGAATGTACAAGTCTAGCTTCGAGTAAACGACATGATACCTTGCATGCATCGACGCGTCCTTGCAGCCATCATCTCACCCGTCGAGATGAAACTGTGATTCGTTGCTCAGTACGAGGCTTCGATATTGAAAGCACTCTAACGGCAGCGGATGTTACAATGCAAGTTCTACAGAATTGTCCACATAGGAAACGGAAAGCGGTGAACTGGCACGTTTTGTTGGGAGGGCTTCATGCCCTGGCATGCAAGGTCGGAGTCATACCACGCTTCAGCATGTGAACCACCCTTGAACCCTAAGATGCACACCCTCAGCGAACAGTCTAGACAGCATGATTCTTGGTGGTACAAACCGATGATTGCTTATCTGTGCTCCACCACCCTTGATACAGCACATGTTGCACAGTGGACGGGTAGTGTGATAGTGTGATAGCGCTCCTCCATCTCAGTGACTCGCCTTATTGTTTATTAATTTTTCCTTTAAAGCAATGTTCCTGGAGTGCTGACTGCAGCTCAGGCCAAATGGGCTTGCAGTGGACCGGTCTGTCCAGCGTCGTGATCATCAGGGTGTGGTGTGGAACAGTAGTAGTGCGTCACTACATCCCTGCTAATCTCATCACCCAACCCCACCACGGCTAGTCGACGGCTAGTTGACGGCTAGTCTCAGGGTTCACGCAACTTTTTGTGCAGCGACTTGCGCCATCAAGCCGATATTCTCACCTGCTTTGCGTTTGCCTATTCACCCCACCGCCCACATATTTACTCTCCTCTTCTCCTCTTTCACCATGTCCGCGTCCAACGACTCCCCCGCCCATCACCTCCACCCCGTCAACTCAACGACTCCGGCAAATCCACCCATTACAGGCGAGGCTACTGCCGCTCATCCTCCTGCCGGTAAACCAGACCCTACTCTAGAGAGCAATGCCTCCCAAAGAAGGCTCTCCGCCCCCGGTCCCTCCGCCTCCTCCGAACTCGCCAGTCTTAAAGTAAAGCTCAAGGGTGCTCTGCGCCAGTTCCCCGACTTCCCCGCTCCAGGCATTTTGTTTGAGGATATCCTGCCCATCTTCGCAGACGCCAGCTTGTTTGAGGCGCTGGTGCATGCACTGGAGCTGCACATCAAGCAGACTTTCACCGAGAAGCCGGATGTCATTGTTGGCCTGGATGCGCGCGGCTTCTTGTTCGGACCGACCTTGGCGCTGAGGCTAGGTGCTGCCTTTGTGCCTGTCCGCAAGAGGGGCAAGCTGCCCGGTCCCTGCGAGACGGCAGAGTACATGAAGGAGTATGGCGCAGATTTCTTCCAGATGCAGGCCGATGCTGTCAAGCCAGGACAGAAGGTGCTGATTGTTGATGATATCATTGCAACTGGTAAGATTTCTTTGTCTTCCCATCCCAAGTCACGCGAGATGGCAAGCTAACGAACACAGGTGGCTCTGCAGCCGCCGCCGGTACACTTGTCGAGAAGCTCGGTGGCAAGGTCTTGGAATACATCTTCATACTCGAGCTCGACTTCCTGAAGGGCCGTGATAAGCTCAACGCGCCCGTCTACACCCTGCTTTCTGGCCAGGAAGAGAAGATGAGCAGCTAAGATATCATACAAACATGACACTATAGACGAAAGGACAGGATTGCATAAGAAGGCGTTTGTAGGTTCAGGGCACAGGCTTGGATTAACCCTGTGTTCATTCAACATATTGATCATCATATACGGATGGGTTGGTCGCAATGCTTCACCATATGAGGCAGCATTTGTCGATATTTCTATGAACAACAGTATATGCCAATACCACATAGTATCAAGAAAATTCGTCATTGCAGTATCCTTTTTCCTGCTCACGATTTTGAGACAAAGAAAATATTTCCGTTACCCCTCTATTCGATAACGCGCTATCACGACCACAACAGGGATGACCCCTCTCAAGTCCTCGGTTCACTCCGCCTTCGGCCTGCCCCTCGTTTCCCGTCGGGAGCTATGACAGCAAACCGCCAGCGCCGATGATAGCCTGCATTTACCTACCAGACACAGATAATCTGTCCACCACATCCACCTTTTTTACATGCTTCGCCCATTGCTCAAAGCTTCACGATCTCTCTTGACAGCCTCTCGACCTACAATACCAGCTACAAGAACGTCCAAAGCCCAATTGACACTAATACGCAAGATGTCTGGAATCAAGATTGTTGCTACCAAGGAGGCTTGCCCTGGTGAGTAGACCGAAGCATTGATATTTGCGTTCTGCTGACCAAGTTGTAGTTGCTGGGCCTTACGTACGTGCTATCGGTGTTTCATAGCTACACTGTCTTTTGATCTCGTTTTGTCCCTTCAACATCCTGTCAGCTGTTCTTCGTTCGCTACTCGCAGCCCTCTCGTCCTGAGTGCAGGCCTTGGGCAGCTCTCAAGGACGGAGAGGAGGACAGGAACAGGCTTCATAAAGCTTCTCGTGGGACGCTGCACCGTGACTTTCCACCTTATGCGTAGTCTCCTAGCCCTCGAACATTCTCAACGGGGATATCTCATCCTGCTAACCCACACCATAGTCCCAAGCCATCATCGCCGGCCCCCAAGTTTTCGTCTCAGGGCAGATCCCTGCTGACAAGACCGGTGCCCTGATCGAGGGCAGCATCACCGACAAGACAACACAGTGCTGCGAAAACATCGTTGCCATTTTGAAGGAAGCCAACACTCCTGTCGAGAAGGTCGTCAAGGTCAACGTCTTCCTGGACGATATGGCACATTTCGCCGAGATGAATGGTGTCTTTGAGAAGTACTTTGCTCACAAGCCCGCGAGGTCTTGTGTTGCAGTCAAACAGCTGCCAAAGGGCGTACCGGTCGAGATTGAGTGTATAGCATACAACGGTACGGGCGCGAAGCTATGAGGCCACATACAGGACAGGCTGACAAGATGTAGGTTGAGGACTATCGAACATCGAGTGTGATGGGGCTGATTGGGCCGTCAGGACATGAGAATATAGAAGATAAGAGCAAGCCCAAAGGAAGATCTCTAGAATGAAATGCATCTATTTACTCTTACCAGCGGCTGGACAAATTTTCTGTTCTGATTTCCGAACACTTTGCTCAAACTTGACCCTACTCTTCTTCATGTGTTGGTTTCTCGAGGACTAGTGCTCAGGAACAACTCCTGCAATGGCAGGAAGATACTTTGTCCCATAGTTGGATATCTACAAGCTAGATTGCCCACTTATAAAGGTACATTTTTTGTTTGTTTAGCTTTTCAGCCAACGCTGTTTCGAGTAGGGCTTGGAATCACTTAACAGATTGCTTCAAAATCCGAACCCACCCCGTTCACAGCGGCCTTAGCATATCTTGCGCGACACAACACGCCAGACATGCCCAAAGTCACTCTCTTTTATATCAGCGTGATGACACTGAGCGCAAGAGTACTTGCCGGCTTGACAAAGGTAGAGGGAGCTTTGTAGGTGCGACCACAGACAAGCGTCTGATCGTACGTGGGGATGGCTAGTTGGCCATCTGCGGGCGACCGAGTGAACCTGTTGGTGGTCACGCCGACAACAAAGTCGAGTTTAGCGAACGATTTGAGCGCTGTGATACCAACTTGCGCTAGATACTCACAGGCACTGCTGTACATACGTTTGGGGTCGAGGACCAATGGGCGCGCAGCGCTTGCAAAGCGCAAATAGATGGTGGGAACGCTGCAATACTGGCCCATGGTGCATTCCACTTTCGCAGGGTAATGGAACTCTCTCCGAATTGCCTTGAGCCACATTTCGTTGTCATTGGCTAAGAAATCATTCAATGGCTCCAAATAATCATATGCAGCATCGAGCTTCTCATACGCTGCCTCCACCGTGCTTTCATGAGAGCAGGGGTAATCGTAAAGCGAATCGATTTCATCTTCGTCACTATCAGGAGTATCCGGTTCTGGGCATGTAATGCATTGCCCGCAATAGTAACAGTCCGTGTGTGGTAGGTCCCATTCGACCAACCTGCGGCAAACGAATTTGATAGTCGATGCTGGAGAGAAAGCGCGAAATTTTAGTATCGCATCAACATTAAGTAACATATTCGGATCTTTGAACTTGTCCTCCTCATGATCCCACGAAATGAGCATTAGCTTTGGTGCGTTAAAGTAAGTTGCGCTTATGAAGCCTCGTTGGGAGTAGAAAGTCGCAATGAAGTCATCGAGATCACCAAAATCGATGCGGACACAAGATGCGGAAAGCCACAACCGACGGTACTCGGCACGAATCTGCCTGCATGTTTGTGTGAGGGAAAAAAACACTCGCGCATTCGGGCGATGAGGTAGGGTTGTTGTCTTCCTAGTTTTGCGCAAGGCGCATGGTATGTCCCAATTACCATCAAAGTTGCGTTCCCGACAGTAATGATAAATACGATTGCGAACCTCTGTAAGTCTTCAGTCAATTTGCTACGTCATCACATCGCACAAAGTGTTCCATACCGGGTGGCATCTCTAGTAGCAAGCATGGAAGCAACTCCGCCTTGACCACAGCATGCTTTCCCTGCTCTTTTTCTCTACCAGACGAAGGACCAAGAAGGACAGACAGACTAGTGCTTTTCCTGTTAAAAGATCGCCTGCATGTCGTCAGCAGTCAACTTATATACCAAAGATCTGCGCATACGTGTCGGGAGCCATGGTGGTGCAGTCGGGCGTGCAAAAGTATGTGATAAGTAGGTGAATTTGTGAGATACAGACCGCTCTACAAAGTAATTGAAAAGGCAAGTGCACGGGCTCGTGACGTATTCGTAGTACGTCGATGCAACACTGATAAAGTTCTTGGAAGGTGCAGTCGAAGACACCAACAACATGGATATTCTGATGTAACCTGCATGATACAACTAGAGAGAAATGCAATGAGAACAAAGGATCTGGAACTGTGAAGGAACGCCCTTCGCTGCCCATGTGTAGTTTCTAAATTACCCAATATCATGCTTCTTCATCTAAAAAGACAGTTCTTCTAAGGTAGCGATCCAGGTCTTCGTTAGCCAGGTTTTTCAAAACCTTCAACCATACAGACTGCCTTGCGTGCGCTTACTCGCCTGGTTCTCGTTGTGCAGATGCTGCGTGACATCGAGAGTGGTAAGAATATGCTCATAGCACAGCTTCTCTTCCTTCCTGCTGGCTAGCAAACGAGCAATCTTAAGGATGTTCTTGATCTGGCGGCCGTTCATGTTCATGCGTGCCAGCTCAGCGAGCTGTGCCTTTGTGATCGTATTCTCCTGCGTTGAAGAATTGAGAAAGTTGTCCCACACGGTCCTGCGTGAGTCAATCGACAACTCTTGATAGTCGAGTGAGATGTGGATGCGCGATTGAAACGCAGGATCAAATGTCTCTACTCGGTTCGTCGTAAGGAACATGGTGCCTGGCAATGATGTGAGCAGAAAACCCTTGAGGTGTCTCAGGCTGATACATACCTTCGTAGTATTCGAGCACACGAAGGAAGATGCTTACGAGCTTGTTGCGCTCGAGTTCGTGCAGCGACCGCTGCTCAAGGAAGACGTCAGCTTCATCCAGTAGAAGCACTGCATTCCACCGGCTGCACATCTCCAAGATATCTTGCAGCTTAGTCTCAACATGCCGAGGATCGAAGCCTAGATCGCCTGCGCTCATGAGATACAGCGGAACTTTCATCTCTTCCGCAACGGCTTCGCTCGTCAGCGTCTTGCCTACTCCTGGAGGCCCACAGAGTAGGATAATCATGCCACGACCCTTGCCCTCGATCACGTCATCGAATGTGTCCCTGTTTTTCCGCTGTGACTCGGTGAAGCCTAAGACGAGCTCCTTTTGATTCTTAGGCAGCACCAATCTGTCAAATGCATCCTTCTGCCACTCTATGTCTTCGACGCAGTTTACAAAGAAGTTGAGCCACATTTTGTTTTTGAGACTATACCCACGAAGCAAAGGTGTGCAGATGAGTTTTTGTTCGGCGGTGAGTGGCGCAGGATGCGTGCTCTCATCATCCTCGTCTGCGAAGCGGCCATCGATAGGCATACCGCCGTCATCGTCGTCGTAATCTTCTACCTCACTGCAGTCCTGGCCCTCATCTTCATCCTCACTATGCTCGTCGCGCGCATCGCTGTCGCTGCCAGAGTTGTCTGCCACGGCTTCTTTCTGGCTCAGAGGTGTGACATAGATGCTACTGCCAGGATTGAAACGGTTCCAGCCGTAAGTATCGATGACAATCTGCATCTGTTAGCCAGTATCATGGGGCATTGCAGTGATTGCATCACTCACTCGACCCTTCACGTTGTATTTATCTTTCGTTCCGAACGAGCCCATCCTCCAGGCGACACCGTGGTAAGCTCGATAGTTGGATCCGGCAAGCGCTTCTGCCTTCGCTCCACGTGCAATGAGACGCTCGCGCACTACCTGCGCATCGTGGTGATAGTTGATCGGAAACGCCTTCAGCGAGCCGATGGCGCGGGTGCCGCTGAAAATGGGTATGCATACATTCAACTTCTGTGTGCCGAACTTTGTGCCATCCCAGTCGATGTACTTGCCGGTGATCCAGAAACACGGAACGCCCTTTGAATCTAGTCCGTAGCGAGTTGTGCTCAATGTCAACGCTGTCTCTTGACCGTCTTGACGCGCAAAGACTGTTGCGCCGGGTTGGTAGAGCGTCCACAGTAAGTCGAAGTTCATGACTCGCTTGCTCATCATATCTTGCGAAGTGTCGATCAGAGTTTTGAACTCCTTCACAAGAATCCCTTGCAACAGCTCCGCGTGTTCCTTGGTTGTCCGTTGCTCTTCAGTGGCCGTGCCCAGCTTACTGATAGCTGCTTGCAACTCTGCCCATCGATGAATGAGTGGCTCAAACTTGCCTGAAAACTCGAGACGGTTGAGTCCAACTGTAATCCCAGGGTAGTTCTTCAATACTCCAACAAGCAGCTTTTTCAGCAATGGGCTTTGCACAACGATCGAATGGACCGACAATACCCTCCTGGGATCGTTGTAGACTTTGATATTACGAACTAAGAGCGCCCATTTTGCCGTTTCGTTGTTCTCAACGGGATCGCCAATGTCTTCCGGGATTGTGTCTTGCCATTGAAATCGACCTTTCTTATCTTCCTTGCCAGAGTAGAGATTCTTGAACCCGATCTTCATTCCTGGCTCATATTGTTCCTCTTCCTCAACATTTTCCTCCTTCCCTTGCTTGCCATTTGACTTGTCGTTAATGTTGATGACTACTTGCTTGACGCCGTTCACGACCTCGATCGGCGAGTCCGACTCGTCCGAACTAGATGAGCCCGAGTTTGTAGAGGACTCAATCATGCTAGGCGACATTGTTGTAGATTACAAGAGAGACGACGAGCGCTGTGGCAAGTGTGTTGCAGATGGCAATTCTTTTTCGGCAAACGGCCTGGCTTCGACTTGTAAGACGACAGTGCTTTGAAAAACGATGGACAGGATGCAGCAAATGAGTAAGAATGAAAGGACAAGTTCGTGAGAGCGGAACTTGAGGATGAAGTAGTGGAGAGGAGGTCGCAGTGTTATGGTCACGAGGCTTGGTTATGTAGTAAATGTGCCAGCCGCACGGTTGCCTGCTTTGCTGCCTGCTCGCACCGCCTTGTATGTCGTTGCTCAACCTTTACCTATGGACACACTCAATACCCCACCCTGTCACGGACTGTAGATCCTGCGGCTTAAAGAAAGAGCGATTGCTAGGGTATCGAGCTGGGCCCCAAATGTGCAACGGACAGCGGTTGGTGCGGCAAAGGGCTGTCAGAAGAGGGCGCTGGCATACATCTCAGCCTTACCTCCACCATGTTTCAAGCAGAAACACTGTCTTTTCGCCGTCTTCCACGTCACTCTGTCATGGTCTCTGAATCATAAGGACCCATTTGGGAATAGATGTACCAATCTGGAATGTGGGTGCACTTCAGCACAGCGTCTTGAAGGGCGGTGGAAGGCTGCAGCCTATGCAGAAGCTGGAAAGGCTTGATCCATCAACATTGTGACTGCGTAAGAAAGCTCTGTGAGAAATCTTGGTGGTGTTGTACTGAACACTTCCAGAATGTCTGTGAGGATGAACAATTCTGACAAGGTGATGGTGCGAGGCTGATAAGATGGAACGATGAAAGCAAGGATTTTAGCAGTTCCAGTGACGATGGTCCGTGTCGACCCCGCGATCGGCGCACCTGCCCCTCCCCGCTGCCATCATTTTCCATCACCCACTTGCAGACGCGAGTCACTTTTTTTTTGCGCGACACACATTGAGTGGTCGTGTCGACCTTCAGACATACAACACTCATAATGCCTACTCTGATCAAAGTGCCATGCTCGTCGGCCAACATTGGCCCTGGTTTCGACGTCATTGGTCTTGCCCTCAACCTTTACCTTGAACTCGAACTCACAGTCACCAAGAAGGAGAGCTCGAAGCACTCACTCAACTGCAAAATTACTTACGAAGGCGTTGGAGCAGAAGATGTTCCTCTCATCGCCGAGGACAACCTCATCACTCGAACTGCCGTTTACGTCCTCCGCTGCCATGGTGTTCGTGCATTTCCCTCAGAGACACATGTCCATGTCAAGAATCCCATACCATTGGGCCGTGGACTAGGCTCCTCTGCGGCAGCCATCGTGGCTGGAGTGCACCTTGCCAATGAGGTGGGCAACTTGAAGCTGTCCAGGGCGCGTATGCTGGACTACTGCCTGATGGAGGAGCGTCATCCTGACAACGTCGCTGCGGCGCTTTATGGAGGGTTCGTGGGCACATACCTGAACGAATTGTCACCTGAGGACACAGAGAGACTTGAAATTCCTCTCAGTGAGGTCCTACCTGAGCCAGCTGGTGGTGTCGACACAGGTCTTCGACCACCTCAGCCACCCCTCAATATTGGACACTATACCAAGTTTCCCTGGTCGCCCGACATCAAATGTATCTGCATCATTCCTCAATTCGAGGTTTCGACTGCAAAAGCTCGCGCTGTGCTTCCGGAGTCATATTCACGCAAGGATGCTATCTTCAACATGCAGAGGTTGGCGGTTCTCACCACTGCTCTCGGACAGTCACCGCCAGATCCTGACATGATCTACACAGCGATGCAAGACAAGCTGCATCAGCCTTACCGTCGTGGGCTCATCCCTGGTCTCACTGAGATCCTGCAATCAGTTACGCCTCAATCACACCCCGGCCTCCTTGGTATCTGTCTTTCAGGCGCTGGTCCTACTATTCTCGCCCTTGCGACCGAGAACTTCGACTCGATAGCAAACCATCTTCTCGCAGAGTTCAAGAAGGAGGGCATCGCATGCGACTGGAAGCTTCTGCAACCGGCTACAGACGGCGCCACAGTGTCCAACTCTCTCAACGCTACACAGGCTGAAGCAATGACGTACGCCTCTTCCGGCGTCTCAATCGATGCTGGTAATCAGCTTGTCCAGCAGATCAAAGCCTCGACGAAATCCACACGGCGCCCCGGCGCAGACGGCGAGATTGGTGGCTTTGGTGGACTTCTCGACCTTCAGGCGGCTGGCTATACAGAGGCTCCCATTCTTGTTGGCGCCATCGATGGTATTGGCACAAAGGTCAAGATAGCCTTTGAGATGGGCAAGCACGATACTGTCGGTATCGATCTTGTCGCTATGAATGTCAATGATCTTGTCGTCCAGGGCGCAGAACCACTCATGTTCCTTGATTACTACGCGTGCTCGAAGCTCGACATTGCTTCGGCGGCCAAGTTCATCGAAGGAGTCGCAAATGGGTGCAGGCAATCTGGTGCTGCTCTGGTCGGCGGAGAAACGGCAGAGATGCCTGGTATATACCAAGAAGGCGAATATGATGCAGGTGGTGCAGCGATCGGCGCCATCAAGAAGGGTGCAACCATCCTGCCCGACACAGCGGCTATGCAAGAAGGCGACATCCTCCTCGGTATGTCGTCGAGTGGCGTACACTCTAACGGATTCTCCCTTGTTCGCAAGATCGTCGAACGCAGCGGCCTGTCCTTCCACGACACTGCACCCTGGTCACCAGAACAAAACATCGGCACTGCGCTCCTCACACCCACAAAGATTTATGTCAAGCCTCTTCTCGCGGCTGTTCATCAAAATTTGCTGAAAGGTATGGCGCACATCACTGGTGGTGGTCTAAGCGAAAACATTCCCCGCATGCTGCCCAAGACTCTTACTGCAGAGCTTGATGCAAAGACATGGCCGCTGCCCGAGGTGTTCAAGTGGTTGAAGAAAACTGGCAGCCTGGAGCACACCGAGTTCCAGAGGACATTCAACACTGGCTTGGGCATGGTGCTGGTGGTAAGCCCCGAGAACGTAAAGGAAACGGTAGAGCTGTTACAAGGGGAGGGTGAGAATGTTTTTGAGATTGGGCGCCTGATCAAGAGGGGCGAGGAGGAAGTCATCATACATAACATGGATGTTTGGGGATAGACATGTCATGTCGACTTGAGATATCCGTTGGTTGATTTGTTTCTTAAAAAAAATAGACATAGGCGTATATGGATGGATTGCATAGGAGGGATTATAACACTGGCATCCATGAACATGGACAGGAGTTTTAGTACGCCATGAGTGCTCGATGCACCTGCTGATATGATGATGCAGTGTCGAGAACGTAAGGACGGAGAGGAATAGTGAAAAGCATGTTCGCTAGTTGTGTTGACAGAGACATATGTACATGGTTGTCCATTCAATAACAACGTGCGGGATAGGCTTGCTCTATGCTGACCCCTTATTTGTGTATACTGGCAGGTAGATATGTAAGGATTAGGTAGCACTCCACGATACGCTAATCCATACTGCACCGCGCACAATGACTGAGACTAGAGAAGCAGCATAGACCATTTGAAAAACGTTTGTGAGACCGATCAATTTCTTCAAAATCTCAAACAATTTAACTACCACGTCAGTGCGGGCACGAGGGAAGTAACATCAAGGGCGTAAGCTGTATTTCTGAGAGAGAGTCTTTGGCAAAACATCGACCGAGTCTAGTCTGTCAGCCGTGCGGTACGAGATCTCGTTCTCACTTTCCCGCTGACCCATCACCCACCTCCAAAAGGGCTCGTACAGCGTTGTGCTGGTAAGGATATCCCTCTATCTCATCGAACATATCAACATGCCTAGTTCTGCAGCAATCGGCTCTGTGAGCTATCTCAACATTGTGAGACTTATTGTGAGCACCAGTCAGTGATGCCTGCTCTTACAATACCTTAGGTATAAGCCAATGCTTGAACAGCATCAACGATAATCTCTAGACTCGTTACATATCCCTTTCGAACAGTGCGGGGGCCGACGCTGTACAAAGATGTACACAGCGCTGCGATACGGTGCATGCTGGAGCGCTCACGGTACTTGAACCCACAAACAAGCCAACGCTACGTTGAGCTCTATTGCAAGCCCCGAGGTTTGGAGCCGAAAACTCTTGAACTTAACGCCAAGTATGGACGAGCTGTTGCACACTGGATAGGCGACCCAGATGCCAAAGCTGTAATTCTCTACTTTCACGGCGGTGCATATACACTACCAGCAAACGAGGAAAACTTCCATCACTTAAACGGTCTTGTCAGAGATCTCAACAGCAATGGAGGCGCATCATCTGTTTCAGTGTTGATGCTAGCCTACACACTGGCCCCCGAAGCTGTGTACCCTACGCAGTTGAGGGAGGCGGTTATCGTGCTCGCGCATCTTATCCAGGAAACTGGACGCTCACCGTCAGATATATTTATTGCAGGCGACTCCACAGGCGGTAACATGGGCCTCTCACTACTTTCATGTTTACTATATCCCCAACCTGATATTTTTACTATCAAGCTTGAGTCTCCTCTAGGTGGTGTTTTGCTTCTCAGTCCGTGGGTGAGCTTTCGTACCGACTATACCAGCTTCACTACCAACGCAACTTTGGACATGCTTGTGCCCTTGGCCCTGCGCAAATGGGGCGCCATGTTTTTGAACAAATCGAATGCCTCCAACCCTGAAGCTGACCCGGGACCGATCTCTGGTGATGCTTGGACCGAACCTTGCCTTAACCCTGCATCTTGGTGGAGCCGCATGCATCAAATCCTTAGCGATGTATTTATTTGGTGGGGTGGCTACGAAGTCTTCGTTGATCCCATACGGGAGCTTGAGAAAAAGTTCAAAAAAAGGCTGGGAGGATGGAGGTGGCGATGCTGGTCGAGTTCTGTTCCTCGAGTCAGCAAAGGAAGTGCATGTGGCGCCCATTATCGACATCATGATTCCTGGAGGGAAGAAAGGTTAAGTGCAGGTGGCGATTGAAGAATGGTTCAAGGGCCGATTACAGCAGTGAAATAAGCGGTGTAGAGCCAAGCTTTCATAGGATCACTTGCAGTTGTGGTCGGCCACACCAAGGTCTGACATCTACCATACTTTGAGAGCTTTTATGGATTGCAACAATCTCGTGCTTGTGCGTATCATTTTTTTTAGCCAATCTCCTGATAGAACATATGGCTCAAGTCTCTAATACTGCTTTCAAGCGCGTTCAACACAAGGCGCGAAACTGCCGCCTGATACCGTTCAAGCGTTGTGCAAGGGCCGTGCACCTGTAGTTTACTGGCGAACAGTGCTGGCAGGGATATGAGCCGAACCAATATGAAGGGATAAACATCGGCTCAAGGGATATCGCAATATCGGGGATATCCCTTGGAAAGTGTTGGCAATTCGCAGAAAACAATATTCCCGCTTCTACAACTTTGTACAAGCTGAAGATGTCCTTTTTGAAGATTTTGAGGATGTGCAGTCCTCTATTGTATCGAATGCTGTTGCGTCTACCTACTCTCTTACCTCTACTTCGAAATCTAAGAAGACCTCACCTATTCATGAGCACTGTCGTACACGAACATCAATAGAAAGACAAGAAAAAAATGGTCCATGTTGGAAGTTGTCACGGTTGAGATGTCTACTTACGGTCGACGGCATAGGCGCCCACCTGCGAGTCGGTTGCTATGTCGCACAACAGCATGTCAACA
>JALRMI010000203.1:0-51988 GCA_026120165.1 Leptosphaerulina australis
TTAACAATACACCAATTGTACCACCACTACCGTTGTACCTCAGCGAAGCTCTCCATTAGGTAGTCATACTACTACTAATGGTGCTAGCTTTTAACAAACTTCAAATTATTCAAGGACTATGTTTGATCGTCCAAAACCACTCCAACAAGACAGAAAATTGCGTCCTTCAATATGGCGATTAAGTAGAAATCTCCCACTTCTCAGAATCGCGTTTGATTTCTAACTAATGAAACTAAATATTGCCTACAGGATCGATGCAGACCGCCCATGTTCCTAGATTTAGACTGTCAAAGAAACTCGGTGTATCTATTGGGGTTAGGACAAGACACATAAGCTGGCCGTTCCAGTATTGATTGCGGGCCTCGTCCACAGCCCATGTTGATGAGGCACCCCTAGAAGTGTGAAGAATGTTGTCGCTCGGCGTGGGATTTGTGCACCGTTCATGATTTACATGGCTCACCCTTTCGTTTGGACCAAAACCAGGTCAAGGAGCTGAAAACAACCAGAAGTGATTCCGTAACGAAAGATGACCGCACATGATTTTGAATGAAACCCCGCCTATTACAGTGTAATAAACCAATTCCAACCACCACAATAAGATCTTGAGCGATCCACGATCTGGTCTCCCAAGGAGATTCGGCTATAGTGCCGCCATGAATTTAATATCTCCCATACGTGTTTTCCCTCATAATGTAGAGCCAGGCCTTACGTTTGACTTTGCTATGGTGGTTGGTGGTGTCGAGTGGGCTCTAATGAAAAAGTGATATGTCCTTGAGCAGTCTGGCTGGCCATCTATCTCATGCCCTCTGGTAGCCCCTCAATTGCCGGCAGACAGACCATAACTCCATTCGCTTGCTAAAAAGCATCTTGCATAAAATCAACTCGATTGATTTGATTTGATTTTCATTCAACGTCATGGGAGTCTAAGACTATATAAGACGAGATGATTAACTCATCTAGTAAGAATCTGTTGTTTCTAGGGGTGTTATTTAATGAGAGTACAAGAGATGTTGTGGGTTGGTTCCCTGGAGCCGATGTACGCAAAAAACCAACTCGATGCAGTGTGTCTTTTAGATCCATCTGGCTCATGCACACTTGATTGATCCACAAGAGTGCTACTTTGATCTTGTATGTTCCGGCCCCAGAACTGGCAAGCTTCCCCGAGAGCATGTCGCAGGTTTGCAAAGACGTTCCATCGTATATCGTCGAGGTGTTCCTCGAGTGTTTGAAGCAGTCGGACAATTCTGGACAGCTCCATTGTAGTCGTTCTCGAATATGCAAAAAAAAAAAAAACCCCCCGGGGTAACCGGAGAAGAGGACCGTTGATGGTGCTCATGGTTGTTTGTATATTGCCCCCTGATCTACATTTGGGGGTGAAAAACTACTGCTGTTTTACCCAAGGTTTTCTCTTTATAAGAATCAAAACCCTCACCTTGGGCAGCTAGAGGGTATCCCTAATCTGATGTGAAGGTATGTGTTTACATCAAGCATCTGTTGTTGTTCACCAGCGGAATTGGAGACACTAAACGTGATGCCCTTGTACTCGACTGTCTGTTTGTAACTGCAGTCTGTCTGTCAACTTCTCCTCGCAAGTTGGACACCAATATCCATATGTAACAGATCTGTCTGCCTACCGCTGCTACTACAGTCGCCTTGTCCATCTTAGTGATATAGCTATACACATAACTGATGGCGGGCCCTTTGGTGCCTCCTGCACCTGAACGCCTATGCTCGCTCAAGAAAATACGATCAAATATATATGCACCCTAAACGCCAGCTCTTGGCAGCGGTGGCAGTGTATTCGGATCGTACTTCTCCATATCTTCATCTTCCTCCTCGTAGTCCATCTCCTCTCTTCGCTCCATCTCTTCCACGTCAATCATATCGTCATCCTCATCTTCACTCCTCTCTTCCATGTCTTCCGCATACCGTTGTCCCCTTGCCCTCGAACTGCCCCCACTCTTACCGTTCTCCCAGCGATCAAGACGGCGCAATGCTCTACCTAGCATTTTGGCGCGGTAATAACTTTCCTCGCCATGATCGTTAATCTCGCCGCCAAAGTCTAAAGGCACAAGACCAGCAGGCATGGGCGGTGGAGTCTTAGTACCGACGTCAATATCTTGAGGATGCTGACTCGAAACGGTGTTTTCTTCTTCGGTATCATACCCATCTGCCATACCTTTGCAACGGATCCATGCACGCATGAAAGGATTAGTCTTACGGCGGCGCTTTGCAGCAGCCTTGTATTCCAGCCGTAGGCCACGGTCAAGGATCACGTCCACGCGACGCCTGCGGTACTGCTCGACAGCTAATTGATGTTGGGTCAGTGGGCGTGTGCGTTTATGTGCTGGGTCTGAACCGTTCAATGGAAGATAAAATCCGTGTGGCCCAGAGAAGGTGGGGGCATTGCCAGACGGCGATTGACCATCCTGTGAAGTGTTCGCATCAAGCTTTGAGCGAAAGCTTTTTGGTCCTCCAGTGCCAGTCTTACTACGAGACCAATTACCACGACCGGGGCCTTTGCTGGGTGCCGGCGTAGACATCGGCGCATCATCGTTAAGGAGGGTATTGATTCGCATGTTCGGTGTAGCCTTCGCAGGTGGTGAGATTGAGCGTGTGCGATCAGTATCTGAAGGGTAGTCTCGCTCTATAATTGACTTTCCAAGTTTCCCGCGGCCTTTAACAGAACCTACGATGTCAGCCACGTTATCGTGCGTGAGGCTTGCTTAGCGATATCCTACCGTTTGGTGTAGATTGCCTATCTCTGCCAGGTGTCGAGGCGCCATCGTCCGCAACGACCGAGAACACAGGGTTCTGATTGAATACTAAAAAAATTGTCAGATTTTGTTCCGTATCTGATCGGAAACGATGAAACCGCAGATGTATAGTGTGATGCAGAGCCAAATTCTTCAAGTGTCGACTATGGGAATTTTAGTGCAAGCGAATTCAGATCGCTACTTACCTTTTTTATTCGTGCGTTTTGGTCCTGTCACAACAGGAGCCATATCACTTGCCAGTATGGCTGTCCTCTCCTTACGCTTGATCTCGCCGAAGTTCTTCTCTTCTGCCGTATCGACATTCTCTGCTGCCTCTTGTTCAGGAGTTAGGAAGTCGAATGCTGGACACTTGATTGGAAAATCCGCTGTTGCTGGATCATCAGCTGGGCCCAATTGTCCTGGTCCGAAGGGGTTTTCTTCTGCGGCCTTCTTGGAGAAATCACTCTCGAGGTACCACCACATGAGCCACAAAAATGCGGTTGCCCTACTCCTACTGCTCAAGTTCGATCGCATGACGAGGTCGAAGAAATCGCGTGGTGGGAAGAAGTGCAGTTCCGAAATCTTAGGAGCATACTGTGACAAGACGAAAATCAGGTTGACAGGATTTGTTCGTGGCACAGGAGCTGACATGATCTCTTCAATTGTGCTAGGTTGCTCCTGGTCTTCAGTTGCACCCTTGAGTATCGACTTCAGCCGTGGCGCATCCTGCAACTGCTTGTAGGCATTGGGATCTTGGTGAGCCTGGAGGGAGGGGATCGAGTGGTAGGTTCGTAGTTGTGCTCGCATCTCTGGGAAGACTGCATCATGTCAGATTGAATGTACGAAGCGTTGCACTCATGCTTACAGTTGAGGGTGGTGTTCATGCGGCCTACGTTGACTAGCAAGCACACCATGGCCATGTTGATAGCAGCCGGTCGTTCTGTCAGCAGCTTGTCCTTCAAGATTTTGCTGCACTTGCTGCTCTTCGCCATGGCATCCAGGTATATGTCTGCAAATGTGTGACCGCTCGTTTTATCTGACTGCTTGGTAAATGCGCGCGTGTCGTCCTCAAAGACAAGCTTCAGGAAGTCGTACTGAATGTCCTTGCGCCATAACGGAATACCATCGTCCTTTTTCAGATGCTTAATCTTGTTTCCGCTGTACACCGATGATACACTCCCGTTCGCATTGCGGCGCGTTGTTGTGGTGGTTGCTGTATAGTGCGGCAGGGCATCAGGGTCGGTGGCTGTCTTGGAACCATCTTGCGATTGCGCTGGAGCTTCGCTATCATCAGGAATAGGCGTGTTGGCCTGTGATGGGGATGGCTTTGTGTCTTCCATACTGGGGTCTGTAGCAAGAATGTGTCGCAAGCTGTTCCTAGAGTCGGGCTCTGGAGGCGGCGCGCTCGCTTCCATAGCTACGGTCGCAGTCGCCGTTCGTCGTACAAGGGTTCGAAATAGGTAAGGACAAGTCGCGTCGCAGGTTGCAGCTTTCCCAACCTTCAATCACAGGTATCCGACTTAGCTAGTGTGAACTGCAAGCCCATGTGTCGGAAACGTTGAGGAGCCTTGGAAGGTCGCGCGAGCCAAAGCTTCTTGCGCTAAGATCCCTTGAATAAGCAGACTTATCTGCAGGAGCATCACGAACGCCCCAGATGGGTCAACCTATGACGTTAGGGCTAAGGCGTGGAGATTGGGTCTTTCATGGCAGCATGTTTCACTCCATGAACACCTTTGTTTAAAAATATCCAGTTGCAAAGATCAGGCTCACAATATATACAATAGGGCAAAGACGAGAGGTTGAACAATCACATGCATTCACAGGCCAAGCAAGTCTTAGCCCATGGTAGTCTATCTAGCTAATCATCTGCTCAAACTGTGCTTTTAGATGATTCCCTTGCCCAAGTCATAACCGTCACCACAGATCCAGGGGGTATTTCCTTCGCTCAAGCCTTCTTTCGTAAAGGCTCATTAAAAGGGCGGTTGACCCTCAAGAACGCCATCTATGTGCGAGACTAACCAGCAAAACTTTTCCATCGTCCAGAATATGTCGCGTAATGCTCTTCATCTTGAGAGCTATGCGACGGGAGACAACGAAGAAGTGTCGCCGTGGGGTATGACCAGGGAAAGGAACCGCTTTTCCGTATGAAATGACAAAAACAGGTCGCCGGCATGGAATATCCGGAAAACGAGATCTATAACTCCCCAAGCAGCATGCTTTGCAAGAAGAACGGAGACATAAAATGTTCGTAATGCATTGCCTTCAGAGGGAAGGTGGATGGCTCTGCCATCTATGCTCGAGCTCGACGCACTGTCGTCGAAGGGTATCGTAATGCAGCGAAGCTCGAAAATAGGCAGATCCGCAGTAAACACTCGCTGTCTATATGCTGATTGGGGTATGAGATTCCGGAATCCGTGTCGTTCAGCAGTAACCGAGAAGGACTCGCAAGGAGATGCTTGAAACAAATAGGAAATCGCAAAAACAGGCCGCCTAATTTTGCGGCACGACAGTCCAGGGTATCATGATCAGTCCTAGAGAGGCATCGTCGTGCGGCGTATGTTGGCAAATTTACCACCAAGAATTTCCGCCAGGGCCGGATGGGTTTCCGTAGCCACCACCACCGTAGCCACCGCCGTTCATCGGCGGGGGACCACCGAAACTGGGAGCACCGCCGTAGCCGCCTCCGTAACCACCCTGCTGAGGAGGTCCTCCCCAGTTACCAGCACCACCGCCAAAGCCGCCGCCGCCGCCCATGCGACGAACGTCACGAGTAGCAGCGTTACCACGACCGCGGCCACCTCCACCACGGCCACCACGACCACCGCCGAAGCCCGAACCCTCACGAGCAATCGACTCTAGGAACTGAGGAACATCCTGGTTAGCTTCCTTAAGCAGCTCGATAAGATCACGGACAACACCGCGGTTACCGCGGTTGAAGAAAGCAGTGGCAATACCAGTGTTTCCGGCACGACCAGTACGACCGATACGGTGAACATAGTCGTCGATGTCAGTGGGGAGATCGTAGTTGACGACGTGGGTGACATTAGGAATATCGAGACCACGGGCTGCAACAGCGGTAGCAACCAGAATGGGGCAGCGCCCAGATCGGAACATCTCAAGGGCCTTCTCACGCTCACGCTGAGTACGATCACCGTGGATGGATGTGGCAGGGAAACCTTGGTTGATCAGGAAGTCTGAGAGGGAGTCGGCCATGCGCTTGGTCTCAACGAAGATCAAAGACAGACCAGCGCCGTGGGTGTGGAGAATGTCCAAGAGAACAGATCGCTTGTCTACATCTTCAACGTACTCGATCTTCTGAGTAATGTTCTCAGAAGTGGAACCAACACGACCGACCGAAAGGAAGATGTAGTCCTTCAAAAAGTCGCGGGCGAGCATCTGGATGTCTCGAGGGAAGGTGGCGGAAAACATGAGAGTTTGGCGACCTGCTGTAGGAGGCATGTCCTCACCCTCGACGATGCGGCGAATCTGAGGCTCGAAACCCATGTCCAGCATGCGATCGGCCTCGTCAAGAACAAGATACTTGATGTTCTGCAGAGAAATACGGCCACGTTCGATCAGATCAACGAGACGACCGGGAGTAGCAACGAGAAGATCGCAACCGCGCTCAATCTGGCGAAGCTGGGAGCCAATGTCGGCACCACCGTAGACAACACAAGGACGGACCCAGGAGCGGTAGGCGAATTTGCGGGCCTCATCAAAAATCTGGGAGACCAACTCACGGGTAGGAGCCAAGATCAAAGAGGTGGGATATGCCTTGCGCTGACGGCCGTAACCGTAGCCGCCGTTCTGCTGAGTGGGAGCCGCAACCGGACCGGTCTTGAAAGCTTGGGCGAGAATAGGGAACAAGAAACCACCAGTCTTACCAGAACCAGTCTGGGCACAAGCCATCAAATCACGACCAGCCATGACGATGGGAATAGAGTATTTCTGGACCGGGGTAGGAACCTTGTAGCCGGAGAGCTCGATGTTGCTCAGCAGGTGCTCGTCGAGAGGAGGGTTTGTGAATCGTGTAACGGGTTCGGGGACACCCTGACCAGAGGCCTCAACGGGGATGTCGTCGTACTTCTCGAAGTTGATACCAGTCTGTTGCTTCGAGGGGTCGTTGGGAATACCGTAGAGCTCACGCTCAATACGGGGGTTAGAGGGACCGGGGATGTGCTTGCCATCCTTCCACTGTCCGTCACCAGAGCCGCGAGGAACACCACCACCGCCTCCACCTGATTTGCCGTAAGCATTTGGGTCGAATTTGCTGGGTTTTGTGGCGCCCCAGCCTGCGCCTTCAGGGGTATCTCTACCTTGTCGAGGGGTGAAGTTGGGAGCGCTGGCCCAGTTACCGCCGCCTCCGTTCATGGGTGGGGGGCCGTTGTAGCCGCGACTGACACTTGTTAGCAAATACTTTTCGCTCAATGAAGTGCATAGACGTACCCGCCCTGCTGAGGGCCAGGGCCCCAGGCACTGCCGTTGAGGCCAGGACCGCCGTTCATGGAAGATGCCTCCATAGGAGGGGCGCTGCCGCCGGGGCGACCACGGAGGTGGGGAGGGATATAGGCAGAGCGCTCCTGGTGGCCGAAGCCGTTCTGCTGGGGAGCGTGCTGGGAGTCGTTTAGGTTAAGACGACCCATGTCGAGTTGCTCAGCCATGATGAAGGATTGAATTACGGTGATTGCTGATCGGACTCGATGTTGTGGTTAAGTGCTGCAAATTACGAGGTGTATGACTTTTCGACTGGCTCAACGGTGAGCGATAGACAAAAATCAGATGAACGTCTGAGTGGCAAACGTGTAGACTCGTAGGCAGAAACGCGCCTGAAACTCGCTGTACAGGAACGAGGTAACGCCTCTATCCTGAAGAACGAGAATGAAATGAGTGTGAAGACCAAAAGAGGGACTTCACAGAAACTGTGTTGTTGAAATCGTGCAATACACACAAAGTGGTAGTTTGTAGAGGATTGGGGAAGGAGGGACGGCAGCACTGATAAATTTGAAAGCCTTAACAGAGGCGGCTGCGCTAAGCCCGCTAGAGCGCTCGCCTCTTACCAAGTGGCAAGGTCGGTGAAAATGGGCGGTGAACGTCACTCAGGGCACGCTTATGTCACTGGCCGTTCAACATGTCGCTCCGGCTTGCAGCGAAAGAGAAATATTGCAAGCAGAAAGAATTATCAAAGCGCTGACAGGTTGAGGTGGTAAGTATTGCTTGCGCGCGGTCTGGTCCCTAGTTATGTGCTCGCACAGGGCACACTTGTTAGATCTACGCTATCGTCAAGCAAGCGCATGCTTGTTATTGCTGGACTCGAGGACCTGCTACGCCTTAAACGTCACTCGACCTAACACACCAAAATGGCTTCAGTGCTGAATCACAATTTGAAGATGAATCATGTGCACTATGATTAGCACTTTCATTTCTTCGTGAGGCATCTACACCATGTTCTTCCGCTTAAATCCACCTGAGGTGTTGGCACCTCCACGCGAGCGTAAAAAAAGAGCGCAAACAGCGACAATAGCGCCAATAAAAAAGAGCTTTTGACCCCAGGACAGGCCACCCTCCATGATTGTGGAACCAGGAATGGCTGGGATGGGGATTTTGCTGCCTTGGCTGGTGGCAGGAGTAGTTGCGACATCGACGGCGCCGGTGGTCTGGTCGGCGGTGATATCGAGTTCGGTGCCATCATCGCCTGCAACGCCGTACAAATCTTGAACAAGGAAATATCAGCAGCTCTCCTGCATGTTGCCAGCTACAGTGCTGGCTTAGAGTTCCGCATGAATACCTTCCGCTGGCACCTCGAGCTCTCCGCTCTTGGCGATCTTAACTGTTTTGGCAGGCTTATCGCCAGATCCCTTTGGCACGTTCTCAATCTTCTCAACGACATCGTATCCGTCAAGAACTTCACCGAAGACGACGTGGCGGCCATCGAGCCAGCTGGTGACGACAGTGGTGATGAAGAACTGAGAACCTAAAGTATGTCAGTGGATATTCTGTACACGTTTGAAAATAGATGGTACCTACCGTTGGTGTCCTTGCCGCTGTTGGCCATGCTCAAGAGGCCCTTGCGAGTGTGCTTGAGCTTGAAGTTCTCGTCGGGGAACTTTGCGCCGTAGATAGACTTGCCACCGGTTCCATCACCTTTTGTGAAGTCACTGAAGGAGTTAGACAGGCATTTCAATGTATACAGTGCCCAACGTACCCTCCCTGGATCATGAACTGCTTAATAACACGGTGGAAGGTGGATCCCTCATAGCCAAAACCCTTCTCGCCAGTAGCGAGGGCACGGAAGTTCTCAGCAGTCTTGGGAACGGTCTTGCCGTAGAGACCAATGGTGATGCGGCCGAGTTCCTCATCGCCGTGGGTGATATCGAAATAAACCTGCTATTGTTAGCTTTATCTCGTAGGATGGCTTGTAGCTATGCCCTAGGACTACTGAACACAGCCAATTGATGTGTGCAGAAAACTAAGAACCCAGAAGGATTGCTCGAATGGTGAAAATAGGTCGGCACATACCTTGTGGGTGATCTTAGGTCCCTTGGTAGCCTCAGCGGACTGAGCAAAGAAGACAAAAGTAACCGAAAGGATCAGGAGTACAGAGATAAGGAATCTCTGTAGAGAAATCATGATGCCGTGTATGCCTCTTCTTGCTGAAGAGAAGGTTGCGGGGTTAAGTAGATGTTGGGTCCCTGGAACGATGGAAGGTGTACTCTTTGTTTCCGAGACGTGGTCCTTGGCCGTCTAGCGTGAAACCATGCTGGGGCGGTCGCACGTTTCCCGGAGTGTGGCCGGCAACATTCGAGATTCGCGATCCTCGTGCAGGTACAGTTACAGATCTTCAACACCACACAAATAGCTGCCTGAGGACTATCGGCAATATGGTAAGTAAGACATTGGAGGGATAGGGGGATGTGCTGACAATTTCCAGGTGTTCATCAACGGTTTCAGCTTCACAGAGGCAACGCTCGTCAAAGTATGTGCACTACTCCCATTCGTAGCATTGAGCGCATCACGAAATTAACGCTCCTACAGCGATCGCTCGAGAGCTTTTTTGGAATCGGGCCCAAAGTTTCTCAGAAGATCATGGCCAAATTTCACATCCATCCTTGGGCTAAGGTTGGCGGGTTAAAGAACGCAACTGTCATGGACCTCACAGCGGAGCTATCAACAATGAAGATTGAAAATGATGCACGACGAGAAGTTCAAGAAAATATACGCAGGCTAAAAGACATGGGCACATACAGAGGAAGGCGGCACGCTATGGGTCTGCCTGTGCGGGGACAGAGGACAAGAACACAGATTAACACGGCAAGAAGGTTGAACAAGATTGAGCGAGGAGGTTCAGGGCGGGTGCAGATGTAAGGGGAATGTATACCAGTGTACAATAGCTTCATACGGACCATGGAACGGCGCAACAACAGAATTCGAAAGAATCACTTCACAACCGGCAAAAGGTGCGCTTGCACGGTCGATGATATGGAACTTTCTCTTGCTTTGTGTAAGAGTGTTCCCATTTCAAGATTATATTGGATGATGCGGAATTATACATAAGCGGTCGTTCGCCCATGAAAAACGACATCTTGAGAAACCTCAAGAGGAAGGCGCCAACGGCTTAGCGCGGCTCTTGCTGACATATTTACGATATCAACCGCCCTATAGATCTCAAACATTCAATTCGACATTTCATGTACGTACAATGCACGACACTGTATCAAGCAAGAGCAGCCTTCCTGTGCTCATTATTGGAGCAGGCATCTCCGGTTTGCTTCTCGCTCAGCAGCTTCGCCAACTCAATGTGCCTTTTCAGATCTTCGAACGTGACAGTGACTTCTCGACACGAGGGCTTGGTTGGGGCCTGACCTTGCATTGGTCTTTGTCTGCACTCCGCGAGTGTCTCCCTGAAGATCTACTGTCACGACTTCCTGATACATACGTTGACCGAGCAGCTGTTGAACGCGGCGAGTGTTCAACATTTCCCTTCTTCGACCTCACGACTGGCGAACTGAAATACGCAAGTCCACGAGCTGGAGAGAATGAAAGGATCAGGGTGACCAGAGAACGTCTTCGGCGACTCCTGGCTACGGACATCGACATTCAGGTATGCTCCAATTTGTCATACTGCCAAACCTGGGCATCTAGCTGACAAACTTGCGTTCAGTGGGGCAAGTCATTCCAGGAGCTTTCTAATTATATGACATCAGTGACTGCCCATTTCGAGGATGGTTCAGAGTACACAGGCTGTATGCTATTCGGTTGCGATGGTAGTCATTCGCAAGTACGACGCGAGATCTTTCCGCCTCAGAAGTCTTTGAATCATCGGATTCCCGTTTCTATGTTCGGGTTCACAATGCAGATAAATGGTGAGCAAGCCAGATCCATCCGCGAGCTCGATCCGTTCTTCCTACAAGGTACAGCATCTGCCAGCGATGTTTTCATGTACATTAGCCGTAAGTCTCGACCCGAATGTCCGCACATTGTGAGAATGGCTGACGATGTTTCAATCAGTTTTGAGAGCACCTCAACCCTCTCAACCCAACGATAAGAACTTTATATACCAGATTTGCATATCCGGCTCCACAGATAAGGAGCCATTTCGGACATCAGCAATTAGAAATGCTGAGTTTACTAACAAGAACCGCATCGAAATCATTAGAGACATCGCTAAGGGTTTTGCTGAACCGTTTTGCTCCTTCTTGTCGCTTATATCCAGCGATACTGAGGTGAAGCAGCTGTTTCTTGACGACTTCATACCGCGAAAGGAGATATTTGCATCAAATTTATACACGCTCGTAGGCGATGCATCTCATGCGATGACGATGTGTAAGCCTCAACGCGCCAAATCTCTTCATACAACACACTGACTACATCCCCAGACCGTGGTGAGGGCGCAAACCATGCCATAATAGATGTGCATGAGCTGAAGAGAACTGTGTTATCAAAGCTCAGCTCGACTGCCACAAGCCTTCGTTTTCCCATTCAAGAGTATCAGCAGAGTGTGGCTCAAAGAACTCAACCGGCGGTTTTGGCATCTCGACAGGCATGCCTCGACGCGCACAACTGGGCAGATCTGACACCTAGTAGCCCATTACTCACGAGGCGCCAAATGATAATTGAATATGATAACAAGGGTGGTGCATCAGACTGATATTATCAGCGCTGCATAACAATAATGCAAACTAGTATGTTGCAACGGTGACCCCAATCTAAAGCATCCCACTCTGAGCGTGCACCTACACGATATTCCTGTGCACTGTGCGACGCATGTCAGCAAATGGTGCCTTGGTGCGGGGCCTGAACCTATGGTATGCGATCGATCCGCAGCCTTGTCAGGCACATTTTATGCATGAATAACAAGCGGTCGTATGAGTATGTGAGCTTCCATATCGAGTCTGCAGGATCAGCAGATACCAAGCAAATTTGTCTCTGAACTTCGCCAATGGCGCACAGTGGGTATAGAAGCTTACTGTTCGCTCCTGTCTTGTTCGTTGATAATATTCTGGAGCTCTGACAAACCCACCGGCTATTACAGCCACGCCGTTGGTATATTCTCTTCGAACATTCTGCTGACTTAGTGTAGCGTCTGAGTGAACATGGTATCCGACACAAAGGCCGAGACAGGGCCTACACTAACCCAGACATCTCTGGAGAAGGGCAATGTTGATGATGCGTGGTCATTCCTTAACAAACACTATGACAGCAGTCTGGACACTGACGCAGATATTGATGCGTTGCGCCGGAAAGTCGATTGGCACATCGTGCCGCTGATGTTTGGGTGCTACACTATGCAATTCCTGGACAAAGTCATCCTCAACGTAAGTTGCCATGATCTCGGTTGTGTGGTTTCTGGTTCTGACTATCTACTAGTACGCCGCTGTCATGGGCATCCAAAAAGACCTTCAACTTGTTGGTAATGACTTCTCGAACATTGCAACATTTCTATTCGTTGGTTTGCTCTGTTTCGAGATCCCCAACAGTACGGTCGCGTAACCTCATCTCGCTGGATTTTCTAACCTTAAGGCAGTCTACCTTCTCCAGATGGTCCCTGCAGCTAAATGGCTGGGCCTCAATGTCGTTCTTTGGGGCATTGCAACCGCCAGTGGTGCTGCAGCGACATCCTACCGTACGCTTCTAGTTTCTCGAGTCTTCCTGGGTATTTTCGAAGCCACTATTGGCCCTTCGCTGCTGCTTATTAGCTCGCAATGGTACTCAAGGTCCGAACAAGCGCCTCGATTCTCATTTTGGTACTGCGGACTCGGCTTTGGACAAATCATTGGTGGCGCTATTTCGTATGGGTTTCAACATGTAGCGCCTGGAGCGGGACTCGCTGGATGGCGCATCATGTTCACTACTCTGGGATGCGTCACTGTAGTGATCGGTCTAGCAACGCTGCTGCTAGTACCAGACACGCCAATGCAGGCAAAGTGGCTCACTGATGCGGAGAAAGTTGCACTGTTAAAACACATCAGTGTAAATAGGACAGGAATCCAGAGCAGGACCTTCAAGCCCAGACAGATAATTGAAGCGTTAAAAGATCTGCAGCTCTACCTGATGGTTCTTATTGTGGTACTTGTGAGTCCCGCCAATCTCCGCAAGCCTCTTTCTTGTTTTGACCGTGTGCAGATGTCCGTATCCAGTGGCGTCGTCACTACGTATTCAGCAACACTCATCCGCAATCTTGGGTACAAACCCAAACAAGCAGCCTTAATGAACATGCCCTCTGGAGTAGTGAGCATCTTTTTCACCCTACTCGTAGGTTTCGGTATACGAAGGCAGTCTAATCGCTGGTTGTGGATCATCTGCTGCATCATTCCTGCGTTCGTTCGTTCCGTTCGCTGTCACTAACTTTGACTAACATTCGCAGCATCATCGGCGGGGCCTTGATGTCTTTCCTCCCCGTATCAAACAGAAACGGCTGCCTCGCTGGCATCTACCTTGTTAACGCTATCGTTGCTCCACTCCCCATACTTTATGCTGTGCGTTATCCAATCGAAACCCACCCTTCCTGTGGTAGAATCCTTCTCTAATGCCTCCACAGTGGACAGCAGCCAACATCAGCGGCTCCACAAAACGCGCCTTCGCTGCCGCCATCGTATCCGGCTCTTTCAGTATTGGTAACATCATTGGGCCGCAGACCTTCCGAGTGCGCGATGCACCCAACTACCGGCCTGCGAAACTCGCGGTCATGGGTACACAGGCCGGCTGCGCAGTGATTACGGTGCTGCTATACGTGTACTATAGATGGCAGAATAGGAAGAAAGATCTGTTGAGGGGAGAGGCAAAAGTTGGAGAGGAAGGATTTATGAGTAAGGAGACCTGGGGAACGCGGACGGATAGGGAGGATGGGGAATTCAGATATTGCTACTAGGCTGTTTCTACCTCAGACACTTACGACGTTTTGCTGGAATCCAGAGTCTGGGCTCAGAGTTCAGCTCGAGTTGGCCTAGCTCTAGCGCAGTAGCACTACATATCGACATGGCCAAAGTATCGTGACACAACCGCATCGGAGACGCTGTCATAACTCAAATTTGACCCACGGTAATTGTAGCCCTCAATAAAATGGTGCATAGAAGCCACATGGAAAACATTGATGTTGAAAGCCTGGCGGTAGTACATGGCTCTCGAAGGGTGGATTTGGTTCTCGATAGTGGAGATTGACCTTTGTAAAGGCTTGTGATGGAGCGAGGCACTCTAACCTCATTGGCAGCAGCAGTTCAGTGATTATCCCACCAAAGGTGGGTGGCCATTCGGTTCTAAAGGATGCATGCGTGTCCCCTAATTGAGATGCACTTGAGGGTTGGGTTGCCGATGTGAGTGTTTGAGGCATTGGGATCATGGCCTTGGCACGACCAACGTGGATGTGGAGGAATGTTTCGCAAGCTCTCCGGCTATTGTCGTTCCATGTGTTCGGGAAACTTTCTCTCTGCAGTCGGACAATGGATCTGTAATACCGAGAATGCCAATGCGACCTGCATTTAAGGTGCTCTTGTTTGTCGTGCATCTGCTACGACATATGCTTCAGGTTGCCGCTGCAGAGTGGCGAGTACCTAAGGCATGACTGTGTTCCGTAAATAGACATACAGCTTGACCACGAAGTTATTGCCAAACCGTTGGTGTGCTTCATTTCCACGTACAGACTGTTGGTGACACGGAGAGGGACGAAAGTGAGATGTTCCTCGCTTGAGGGACGGTTGATGGTGTTTCTGTGCAGTCAGCCAGCCTAAACCGATTCAGTCTAGTCGCGTCCATTTGCCGGCTCCACGCTAGCTGTGCGCCTTGGGAGGCCGATTAGAGTTCGAGGCGTGCACTCCATGACTGGGTAAACGGTGTGAAAGTTGTCTGGTACCGGCACGAGTTATTAGTAGCTGAGGTGCGCTTGTGCGCAATGAGCCGGCCGTTTTGAACGTACAGCTGCAAGGTTCGGGCTCAAAAAAAGGATAAGGACGGGGTGAAGTGTGATTCGGAGGTGATCGACGTGCATGCGGGGTTCGTTCCTTCGTCCCTCTCATCTCGGGTGTGCAAAAGCTTCGTAGGGCAATTCCTTACTTGGCATCATCAAACACCCAAGCCATGCACGAGAAATGTCTGGAGGCCTGGCCAATGGTGCGCCAGAGAAGAAGCCAGATGCATGTCTTTCTCCGCTGACCGGTGCAAAGTGTTTCTGGCTCCGAGTCGTGGGCTCATGGGCGAGCAGCATGGGCGAGCAGCATGGGCGAGCAGCATGGGCGAGGAGCAAGCTCGACACCTTCTCAAGTTTGCATGTTGGGGGGGTCTGGTTCCAGCCAGCCAACAGATGACCTGCAGAAGGGAGAGCTCCGCTTGTCAGCTAGCAACAGCATGCACGCTGAGGGCTGCATATGCAGGCTGTTAACTGATCTAAGGGTTGCTGATGCTGTGTGTATTGTTGAGGGTGAGCCAATCAGAGCCTCATACAGCTGTCCAGCGCCTCGAACAACGAGACGACAGCTAGGGTTGTCCGCACAGTTTCATATCATGTGCACACACGGGCAGTACCCAATTGCTCTTGCTCGCAGCGTATCGAACATCTCAAGAGGCCAGAAGTCAGCAGTCAGCAGTTCTGGATGCAGGAACCCACTGTTAGTTTGCCGCATTGCGCCTGTGCAGCCCACGCGTGGAATGCAGAAGTTGTCCCAAGGTTGAATTAAACATATTTCGCGTCACTAGACTCGCCGGACTGCTCTACACCCTGCCTCTGGGCGCGTAGACCGGCGAATGAATAGAAAGATAACTGCGCTCCTGGCACCTGACTACGCAACCAAATTTCTCGACATCTTCGCTGATCCTCACGCCTCATCTGATGGAAGCCTGCCACGACCCATTCAGGGAGGCCAAGTGCTGACGAGCCTGCTGGAGCACTGGACCAGCTGGACCAGATTGGCCGCCATCCACCAGCAGAGACACAAAGGGTCGCGGAAAACAGCAGCGGCTCCACTCTTTACCTGCACTCTCGACATTGGGCATAGGGCTCATCCTGGTCAGCCGGCTAGTCTGGTTTGAGAAGAGTGATCCATGGTGAGGACCGACGCAGCCATGCTCCAGCAAGCGCAGCAAGCGCAGCAAGCGCAGCAAGCAGCTTTTCGTGCGCACACCTCTCCTACCCAGTACCAAGTAGAGCAACACCAGTCGTCGTCGTCGACTGTCTCCCTCGCCGACTCGATTCGCAGTCTTCGCGACCCAACTGCGCGCCCACCAGCCCAAGACGTGCCGGCCACCGACAACGAGCAGCACAATCGAGCAGCGCGTCGTAAACAGGCCCCAAGTCCACTGCAACAGATAGCCAGTAGCCCTCGCTCGCCCAGCACTGCAGGTGTCGTGGCCTATAACGACGAGCCACGCTCACCGCGTGAGAGGCTAGAGGCGCTGCTCGAGGAAGAGCACATGCACACAAATCACCACAGCAATAGTTCTACCACTACGCCTACTGCCTTCAGCCACTCCCCGCGAGCTCTCCCCCCCACTGGGCATGCGCCCCAGCTGCGACACGCTTCCTCGTCCACGCTGCCCACGGCCAGCAGCTCCTCTCCAGCCATGCCCCCTCCGTCACGCCCCTTCCGGCCTGAGACGAAGCCCACGGTCCCCCCGCGCAACCTCTCGATGGACTCGGCGGCATCCTCGGTCACGTCGAATGTCTCTGCAGCGCCGCGAGCACCTGCTGGCCACTCCTCCCGACCGTCCCAGGATGTGACGACTGCCCACCCTCCAGACATGGCCGCCCTCATAGCCGCAGCTGGCTCGCCCGAAGCAGCGCTGCTTGCAATGTGGAAGGAGAAACAGAGCCAGGCCAGCCACAACCAGCAGCTTTGGCGGCTGGTCGAGAAGCAGCGGGCCATGGTCATTGGGCTACAGAAAGACCTCGAGCGTGCGCTGAAGGACAAGGACCGCTACCGCAAGAAGATGAGAGAATACGCTGAGCAGGCATTGCCAGTGCCTGGTGCACTACAGAGGTCTGACACCTTTGATTCTGTCGTGGGACGCGAACATAGCGAATCACCGGTGCCCAGCGAGAGACCAGAGGAACCCACCAAGCCAGCTGAGCCGGTTTCGGTCGAGCACAAGGCCGCACCTCATGCACAAGGGCAGTTTGCGACACAGTTGTATCCAGAGTCTCAGCTCGCAACATCGCCCGCCCATTCATCAGTAGCATCACCGACCGCATCGAGCATAGATTCAGCGATCAACTCGCCGACAGATTATTCTGTCAAACCCCTCGCTCTTGGCAGCAAAGGGCTTGGAATGAATGCTGTGCTACAGGAGAACACGCTCGACTCGCAAGTAACGGAGAGGGCGCCACAGCCTGTCACCCCACCAAGGCCTGGCACTGCTACGTCATCTGGGTCCAACGGCTCAACCGTACAACCGCAGCTCGCAGTAATCCAGGCGACCCCAGAGCTTCGCAGCGGTGGATTCAGCTCTCCTCCACGGAAGCCTGCACAGCCTTTGCGAAAGGCTCCGCCTGCACCCCTGAACCTGTCCAAGCCAATAGCCACCAGCGCACACCTGCACCAAGTGAGCAACAAGGACGACGATGACTCCGACTACGATGATACACTGGAGGTGGATGAGATACCCATCGTCGCGGAGAGGGGGAGAAGAAAGACGCGTGAGGACGACGATCGTGCCCGTGAAGCGGTGGCGATGAAGGATGAGGAGGCCAGGAGCAAGTCTGCAAAGAAGAAGAGTGAAAGCAAAGGCAAGCCAAGGTCGGCAGCTGTCGAGGCTTCCGAAGACGACCCTGTGCCTCAAACAGTTGCGCTGCCTCAGTCGCCTCGCCAGTTCAACCCTCTCCAGGCTGGTCTGCCACTATCACCGCGCCATCCGCCTGCTGGATCTCTGAACGCCATGCTCAGCCCCACTACCTCAGAGAGCTCCATGATGGCCAACAGGAGCGTCGGATCGTTTGCCTCGCCACTGTTGAGCCCTGGTTTGCCAACCAGTCCCCGTCCAGGAGACAGACCACCCGGCTCGCCACTACCGAGAAACCCCAAACAATCAATAGCATCCCCACCCATGTCGCCTACAGCAACCACACAGCCGGGGCCACGGGCCTTGCAACAGCCGGGCCCGCTCCCGCCAAACACACCTCAATCATACCAGTCACCTCCTGGGACACAAGCCGAGAAGCATGCGCAGTCGAAGAGGAGTCCAGATCTGTTGGCGGTACCAAACGCGCAGCCAAGTCCCGACTCCACATCGAGCAGCCCGAGCCTGCACGATGTGCCAGATGCGGAGCACGTGTATCGAGGACTCGTCTCCGAGCAATACCCCGGACTCCTGCTACCACCAAACGCACTGCCCTCGATTGAAGTTAAAGTTTTTTCATCGCGTCTCCGTCCCTCCCGTCTCAGTATTCTGGCGCCTAGGCCACAGGAGGAAGACCCTGTCTTCATCCTTGCTATCTATGCGCGATCAAACAATAAGCAGCTGTGGCGGCTGGAGAAAACTATCGCCATGCTTCCAGCTCTGGATGCACAGTTGAAGTCGTTGTCCGACTTCCAGGGAAAACTGCCTGACCGCGTCTTGTTCAGCGGCCATGCCCCAGCGAAAATCGATGCCCGGAGGGTCGCACTGAATCGTTACTTCGATGCCATGCTGGAGACGAACATGAGCGAGAAGGCAGCTCTGATAGTCTGTGACTTTTTCTCGACGGACGTCATCGGCGCGCAGACCGGCGACAGGCTGACACCCGAGCCTACCCTGGCTCCCGCTGTCTCTGCGCCACGTGCTAAAGGAAACAAAGAAGGTTATCTGACCAAGCGGGGTAAGAACTTCGGCGGTTGGAAAGCCCGATACTTCGTTCTTGAGGGGTCCGAGTTCAGATACTATGAAGTGGAAGGTGGTGCCCATTTGGGGACTATCAAGCTGCTCAACGCTCAGATTGGCAAACAGTCACAACAGCAGTCTAATCAATCGCCGCAACGGCGAGACGAGGGTGAGGATAATCAATATCGGCACGCCTTTCTTATTCTGGAACCGAAGAGAAAAGACTCGGCGAGTCTCGTACGACATGTCCTTTGTGCCGAAAACGATGAAGAAAGAGATGCGTGGGTCGACGCTCTGCTACAGCACGTTGACTATCATGACGAAACTCCCCCTGCCGAGGTCAAACCCGCTGTGCCAGCGCGCCTCCAAAAGCCCCAACATAACAAGGCTTCTGATCACTCGCTGAGTCGTGACAGTCCCGATGCTGAACAACAGCACGACAGACTGCAGAGCCTCAATTACGACGACACCGTGGCAGCTGAGGCTCCAGTTCGTGGCCCAAATCACCGAGACGTGATGGGCACCAAACATTCGCGAGGATCTCCGAAGCACTCGTCTTTCTCTCAAGACAGTACGGGCCATTATCCTACGATTTCAGCCCCTAGCAACGCCACTCCCATACAGAATGCAGAGAACTGGGGCAACAGGCCTGTTGTTGGTCCTACGACAGTCAAGGACAAGAAGCGTAGCATCTTCGGCTTCAGAGGACGCGGCGGCTCCTCGGACCTTGCGCCGATACAAATCAGCAGTACACCATTATCAATGGTTGCAGAGTCACGAGCTCTACCCTCGAACCGCAACATATTTGGTATGACGTTACAGGAAGCGGTAGAATTCTCGCAGCCCCTTGGTCTTGGGGCCCAGTTGCCGTCGGTCGTTTTCCGCTGCTTAGAGTATCTCAAAGAGAAGAATGCGATCAAGGAGGAAGGCATATTTAGGCTTAGTGGGTCTAATATAGTCATCAAGGGCCTGCGTGATAGATTCAACAGCGAAGGCGACATCCAGCTTGTGGAAGGGCCCTATACCGATGTGCATGCAGTTGCCTCTCTTCTCAAACTGTACCTGCGAGAACTGCCAGCCTCTATCCTAACTCGAGAGCTTCATCTCGACTTCCTCAAGGTTCTCGGTAAGTCAAGAACTTACTCCTCGGAAGACCCAGCTGAATATTTGCAGATATGGATGAGCGAAGCAAAAAGATCCAGAGCTTCAATGTTCTTGTGCACAAGCTCCCCGTTGCCAATTTCGAACTGCTGCGCCACATGTCATCTTTCCTGATCGAGGTCGTGGACAACGCCGCCTCAAATAAGATGACTGTCAGAAACGTTGGCATTGTGTTTGCTCCGACCTTGAACATCCCGGCCCCGCTTATAGCCTTCTTCTTGACCGACTTCGCGGACATTTTCGGCACACCTCTCGACGAAGCAAGCTCTCCTATTCACGAAATCCGTTCCAACACGACACACCTAGGGGACGATGCTGTTCGTTCTCCGCGCCGCCAAATGTTCTCAGACCTACCCACGCCCGCTTACAACGAGACCACATTTCAGCAACGCTTTGACAGACGACCGCCTCAATTTCAGGAAAGCCCTGCTCCCTCGTATCCGGCGCCTCAGCCTCCGCAGCAGCAACATGAGCGAGGTCACAATGGTAGTTACGATTCTGGATTTATCCCTTTGCGGCAAAGCTATGATACTCCGCAGTACGAACAGGCCTATCAAGGCGGAGAAGGGTATGGAAGCCTCAATAGCGTTGTTCAGGGTAATTCCAGGGAGCAACGACAGCGTCGACGTGAGAGCGGCATGCTTCTTATGAACATGGGCATGGGTGGCCAACGGAAAGGATCAAATGGATCGAGTGCATCCAGCAGCCAACGACTCCGAGAAGATGTTCGAGCGAATCCACTCATGGTCCGAGAAGAGACCGCATTTGACTAATCGAGATCATCGCACGATCTACTACATTCCGTCTAATTTCTGAACCTTAATCTTAAGGACCCAGGACTGGATCTGTGGGTTCTGGCATTAACACCGCTATTCTCCTTGCATATTGAATATCAGCAAGTGATGAAAGAAGTGTCCTCGATTGACCATTGTCTGGCGTTTTGGGATATACATATAGCTTTAGCGTGCTTTCATACTTACTTCGCATACCCGCTTGCTCGCCGCAAGCACTTCTGTTTACACTAGCTTCTGGAGGTTTGGTTATTGGCTTCGGCCTTTGGTGCCATCCATTTGAGTATTGGGCGCATATTGGTAGAACAAACGACGAATTGACTGTACCTCATGGTATAGATGTCGACTCTGATGGCGTTGAAGCTGAACTAAAATAGCCGTTGAATACGTTTTAAATGCAACTGCTTTTTCTATTCTCCTTTTTCCATATTTCGTCTATTTAAAACACGAAGGAGACGTTTCGATCGTGAGAGCTGATTGACTTGTAAAGACAAAGGAGATCAGATGTAGATGCAACGGTGGTGATGAGTTTTGAGCAACCCTATTTGGATAGCGCGACGCGCTTTCCAGCCGACGCGACTTCCGCGTTGCGCAACCTTGAGCATTCTGGGTAACGAAACTTTCGACAGACGATAACACTGGTCCTCCCCTCACCTTTCAATTCTTCCTTTCTTCTTCTAACTCATAATCTTGTACGATGGAGGGCAATATGTTGAAAGGCGAGCCTTTGTAAGTCTCTATTCCTATATTTACGATTGTCTAACATGATGATCGCAGCGGGGATGCACCTTCTATACCGAGTCGAATCGAGTCACGATATAACCCGCTACATACATTTGAGCTCCCGAAGGGTACTGAGAAGAATTATGCCCATCAATTTGCAGATATGTATTTCTTGCGGTTGGCGCAGTTGAAGACGGCCGTGAAGCAGAAGGCTCATGAGGCTTGGGATGACTTCGAACTTGGAGGAGACAAGGCCACATTCGTTGAACGTGTACTTGATGTGCGGCAAGGAGAGCTGTGTTGGATCGTTGGGACTGTCTATATGGAGATGGCACTGAAGCCCAATGTGCTAGACGACATATCGAAGGAGCACTGGATTGTCGCACCGCCGCCTCGCGAAACCTACGTATCTGGTGGACAAGACGAGATGATGCTGGAGGATGAGTCGGGTCGCCTACGTGTTACCGGTGATAGTCTGAACTCGACATATGTAACTGGCTGTGTCCTCGCAGCACTTGGGACAGAACAAGCAGACGGCACATTTCAGGTCATTGCTACACAGTACGCAGATCTCCCGCGACAACCTCAGCGCTGGGAGCGTGACGATGCAGCCCTCGCACTTGCGAAGAAACCAAAGCCGAAGCGAGGGAAGGCTGGAAAAGTAGCAATTGTGTCTGGGCTAGAGATCACCGGTACTGACGATGACGAGCTGTCGCTGGACTTGTTGCTCGAATATCTCACAGGCGAAGCTACAGGACCACCAACACAGACTTCAGCAAGTTCAATATCGCGCCTCGTAATAGCCGGCGATTCGTTGTCACACGCAAGCCCCATCCTATCACGAGAAGACTTTGTCGAAAGGAAGAGCAAAAAACATGCCTATGGTTACGATGCTTCATCTTACAATGCCTCGCCCGCCGAACGACTGGATGAGTTCCTCTCAGACCTCCTGCCTACTCTGCCCATCACTCTTCTACCCGGTGCAAACGATCCCGCCAACGTCGCACTACCCCAACAACCACTCCATCCCGCACTCTTCCCCAAAAGCAGACTATATGCAGAACCACCTGCCAAAACGAACGAAACAATACATGGCCTAGATACAGTGACCAATCCATGGGACGGTGATATAGAAGGCTATCGCATGCTCGGCACCGGCGGACAGACAGTTGCCGATCTCTTAAAATACGTTGATGATGTCGATCCATTGGAAGTCATGGAGATGATGCTCAGATGGCGCTGCATAGCTCCTACAGCTCCAGATACGCTCTGGTGTTATCCATTCCAGGACGATGATCCTTTGCTAGTCAAGGATTGTCCGCACGTGTATTTTGCGGGGTGTCAGGAGAAATTTGGGAAGAAGATTATTGAGGGCCCGGCGGGACAGCGGGTGCTACTTGTCAGTGTGCCGAGGTTCAAGGAAAGTGGACAGCTGATATTATTGGATTTGGAGTCTGGCGAAGTTGAAGTTGTAAGAATCGGCGTCGTGCAGCCTGGGTCGTGAGAAGTGCGCATGGGCGGCAGCTGGTATGGAAGCGCATCTGCGATGGATTTAAAGTGTATGATACCAATGCATCTGTGCAGAAGATACCTGTACATGTGAAACTGTAGATAGACATGGGTTTTGATCATTTCTCAAGGCCTAGATGTTGGCTAAATCAAAGTTACATCTGCTATCTTGGACAGCTGCCAAACAACCTTTAAAGTAACTACCTCATTTCCAAAGCGCATCTGTCAGCAATCGGGTCTCCTGGATGGGATTGTGAAGAGGCCTCCTTATATTTTCCATAAAATAATAATGGACTGACCCCTTTACGAGGCTTAGAGTTTCAGCAAAGCTCACCTTAAATGGACACTATTACGATCCACAAAAGGCAAGATAAACGAATGTAGTAAAGTTTTTTCCATTTACTCGACCGTTTTTCAGGCCATGAGTCAACATTGTATCTCCATGTCTGGAGTCTATGTGTCTGTCTATTCTTTCTCTTGGTAATAATACAGTGCCATAACACGCCAGAATGCTTTGGTTGGTCTAACAAAGGAGAAAAAGGAACCCTCCTCCCCTTCCCCCGGGAGTACTCCGAGGACCGGTATCGAGGTCCTGTTATTTCAAAGTCGGTGGTTCAAATAATGTGCTATCGAAAGATGCCAAATGGCTTGTCCTCAGGATGAGAACTCGACGAGGAATTTCCAAGTCTGGGACTGCTGTCGTGTGGTGTTACAGGCTTACAGCATCAAGGCAACACCACCAGCAATTACGAGTCCCATGGCAGAGCCGGTGAGCTGGCTTGCTGCACCCTCAAAGGGTGCGGTGCTCCCGGTGGGCTTGGGCACAGCGCCAGTGCCGCTGGGCTTGACGCTCACGGTGCCGGATGCTGAGGGATAGGGTGCTACGGCGGATGTGGATGTGCCGTTTGTAATGGCGTACTGGGCCGAGGCGGTGGCGGCGAGAGCAGCGAGGACAATGGAGAACTGCATCTTGTTTGTGTGGTTGTGCTTGTTTGGTTTATTGGTCGGACGGGTTGGTTTGGTGGTATTAGATTATATTGTAGACTCGAAGCAAGAGGTTTGTTTGTTTGGTAGTTGGATGAATGTTTGAAAGCCGAGAGGGACTGAGTCTTATATCGTCTCTTCATATGATAGGCAAGACGCCCCCCCTCCCACCAACAAGGCATTTGTCTAGCATCCGATCTTACTAGAAAGTCCCACAGCATACGTACGCTGCCGAGACCTCCAGCTTTGACCAGCCATCATTGCCCGTCCATCGCTCGGACACACGAATGATGAATCTAGGCTCAGCTGCAAGGAACCCACAGCCCAGCCGTCTGCAGGGACCACCCAACCACGCGAGCTGTCAATGTCAATTTAAGAAGCCGTGATTGGCCCGTAGCCAGCAGATTGCTCAACCCCCCGAATATTTTTAGCCTGCGCCCAGCCACAACTGCGCACTTGCGGCTCTGCACAGCTTTTCGCCTCCCGAAAATCCCACGTCTCGGAATTCCCGCATCGGCTGTTTATCGATAAAACTTTTCAGCAAGTCTTCATCCGATGGTAGAATGGTGAGGCATTTGGAAGCAGCATCATATGTCTCTGCAGCCTTGAGCTACTCTCGGACAGCGATATTAGGATGTGTCTTGTACGTAAGTGAGGCTCAACGGTCGATTGCGTGCAGCCGGGGGGAACCGAGTCCCTCGTCCCTGACGAAAAGCGTTGAACAAGGAGATCGCCAGCACTTTGTTTCAGCTTGGTCGATTCCTTGTTGTAGATCATTGGGAGCAACGTGCCGTGGGGCTGCTTGCGCAAGACGATAGCTGGGCCGAGCGTAGCTTTGTTCCATGATTCAAGTTGTTTGCAGACACGAAATCGTGAGACGCGTCTGCAAGTGTATTGGTGAATGTTGTTTGTCGTCATTCGGTTGCTATGTGTGATATCATTGGAGGTCTAAGGTCGATTACAATGATCAAAATTGGCAACGCTTGATAGATGTGTATTTGTGGAGAGGGGGACATGCGGCAATCTTACAAGTTCATGGGAAATTTCGGGTTCGCAGCAATGACATGCTTTCTGTATGATGCTTGTTCTGGCCAAAGCTCCTTTGCTACTTCATATTCGGTTGTGCTGTTGATAGTATCTGTAACGTTGTTAAAGTTCAATCCTGACGAAAACGTAGGGGTATGTAGGGAAAGACTTTGGCATATCGACACATTGCCACGTATTAATCGCAGTTTCAATCTGCAAGGCGTCAGGACTGAGCTGCTTTTTTGCGTATCTATCGATGCCGAGCTGGTTGGGCTAATTTTACTCTTCCATCTCGTCTTCACTCTCATCGTTGTCTTGGTCCCTATCGCTGTCCTCGTCCTCATCACTGTCCCCCTCGTCACCCTCGCTGTCCTCTTCGTCACCTTCATCCTCGTCACCTTCGAGACCATATGCTTCCTGAAAGTCGGCAAGGGTTTTGGTCTGGGGATTGAAGCCGGCTTTCTCAAACTCCTTCTGCAAATTCTACATCTTGTTAACAGCTGTAAATTTAAAAAAGTAAATACCTGTGATCCACTCACCTCAGTCAAGATACCGCTGCAAGTGACAACGACATCAACCTGCTCGGGCTCGAAAATAGCGGCCACAACATCCTTCAAAGTGCGCTTGACATCTTCCTCGGTAATCTTACGAACCTCACGAAGGACCCAGTCTTGCCATTCCTTGCCAACGCCACGCACAACGAGATCAATAAATGAGCTCTTCGCTGCATCGACCATGGTGTCGCGTTCATCCACGAAACCTCTGACGATTGTTGATATAGCGCCCTCGAGAGCCATCTTGTCAAATGACTTGGTGCCATTTGCAAGTTCCTGTATTAGAGTTTTTGCCGCATCAAATGCCTTGTAAACATTGGGGCTGTTGTATATGACAAACTTCAATTTTCCAGTCTCTACATCGCGGTAAAACGATGTGCCATAGGCGAGACCTGTACCACGGATGGCCACCCACATTGGTCCCTCGACAGCTTCGAGGATCGCCAATGTAACCAAAAGTGATGGCAATTGTGGGGCAGTATAACCCTTAGGACCTTTAGACGTAAAGATGCCGTAAGATGTGTCGATAGGCATGGTGACAATATAGTGTGCACCACCTGGGTTACGGCCAATATCTGAGAGAAGCTCGTTGCGGTCATCGATAGGGTTGACGGTAGGGGTTTGACCTGGTTTGATAGCATCTGTAAGATGCTTAAAAGTGGAGACTGGATTGCGAAGGGTCTCAAGATTCGCTGTGACAAGAAGACGCATATTCGAGAAGGTTAGCAGATACTTGCGCAAGGCTTCTAGCTTATCGATGACTTGTTGTGGGTCAGTTTTGAGCAACTTCAAGGTCCGCTTGAGGTATAGAGCCTTGACGAGCGTGGTTGTGGCGCGGACCGAAGAGGCCGTGTCATAGTGGATCATCTTGTCGATGGCAAGCGCCATGCCGTTGCCGTCCCGCTTTTCGTCAGGTATGTTCGCCAGCAGTCTGATAACGGTAGCCTTGATTCTCTCGACATCAAAGACCGAATCCACAAGCAAGGTCTTGAGCCACTGAACGACAGTCTCAAACTTTTCCGCTTCTGCAACAAAGTGTATGTGCAGCATCTCAGAGTTACCAATGTCAGTAGCCCTGCCGAGAGTGTACTCAATGGTGTCTTGCTCGAGTTTGGTGATGACTTCCTCAAACTCAATGCGTTTGCCATCCCTCACAACAGGTGTAGTGAAGAAGTTGGTAAGATAAATTCCAAGTAAGGGCTTCAGTTCTGTAGGTAAACTGGAAGTTCCCAAAACCAAACTAAAGTGGACAAATGAAGTGGGAATGTGCTCGTAATGGATAAAGAGCGGTAAGTTGTTCTCATCTTTGTCAATGATTTGCTGAATCTTGCTGTCTGTAGTGCCAAGCTTTTTAGCAAGTCCTGAGCGTGCTGTGGTCGTCTCGAAGAAGTGTATCGAATCAGTGCTGGGTACCTTGAAGCTTGCAATAAGCTCCTCTGGGATGGGCCTGTTGTTCTGGTCTTGAGCTTCCTTGAGTTTTTTTGCCAGGTTTTTGAGACCTTCTTCGCCAAGCTTCTCCTGCTGTGCTTTGACTCGTGCCACTTCTTCGGCTTTCATTTTCTCGTTCAGAGCGGCCGAGGGTTTTCCAAATAGAGTGACATGGTGAGCGTCTGATATCCACTTCTTAATAAAGCATCGCCATTGGTCCTCACTCCATTCGTCCAACTCATCGAAGACCTTGAGATCACCCATGGTGATTTTTAGATCTGAGCCATCACGCTTTCCGAAGACATGATCCTTGACGATAGGAGTATTCCAGTCCTCGTTGCTAACCTCGGATGTAAATCGAGTCTGTCGTTTGAAGCGATGAAGACAATCCCGCAGATAGCTCATATCGAGAGGGCCGTTGACGTGTTCCTTAAGGACCTCGAAGAATCGCTTTTCAGCAACTTCAAGTTGGTCCATTTCCACTGCACTGAGAGTGAACCAAATGATTGAGTCATAATGGTCCTTCATGAAGTAGTAAACTTCGCTAGCCAGATGCTCCTTCTCCACTAAGGTGTTGACGAGAACAGACACGGATGATCCAGCGAGATATGTAAGCAATGTGTTGACAGCCGTCTCAGCCAAGTCATCAGTCGAAGGAGGGCCAAGGAATGCGATCTGGACTTCTCCAGTAGACTCGTCTTCCTCAGGGAATTCAAGTGTATCAACCACAGTTTTGCTAAGTGCAGGCGTGCGCTTGGAATCAACCCAAGGGCGTTTGAAGGGTGCATCATACGAAGGCACGGAATCAACGATGTCGTCTTCAAACTTATCCAGTACGTCGAGAAGGTTGGCGTGGTCTACTTCACCGATGAGAATTAGACGCATATTTTTTGGTTGGTACATCTCTCGGTGAAACTCGCGAATCCGCTCAGCGGTCAATACACGCAGATTCTCCATAAGACCACCCGTTTCTGAGCGGAAGCCGTCATCCTCTGGGTACAACAGACGACGCATGCGGAGATCCATCATGTCGCCTTGCAGATTCTGTCGCGCTTGCATTTCGGCGTAGACGACACTTTTCTGGTCAGTTTACGGTATCTAGTTAGTCAAGTTTATACGTACCCTGCATCCTCGCCCTTTCCGTCGACATGATGTACTTCAGTGTAACACGCAGCATCTGTATTAGTAGGCAAGATCAAGTGGTCCAGATAGACTGGGAGTATTTGCGCAAAGCTCTCCCACCCAGCCGAAGAGAGTGTATAGACGGTTTCGGAAACGTCAGTCCAGGCATTAGTGTCTGAATAAGAACGAGTCGATAACTTGTCCAGTAAGCCCTTGTATGGATACTTGCGCCCCCCCATAAAGATTAGGTGCTCCAGAGTATGTGCTATGTACTGTCAGCAGTGTTTGACCGATCGAATCAAAGTACGCACGAGACCCTGAGTCGTCATGAATCTCTGTAGCTACAGCAAAATAGCCATAGACCTTGGGACCTTTTCGATCAACTACCGTTACCCGTAGACCTGTCCGCTGCGACTCATACTGTGTGAATTCGGCATCCGCATAGTCAGCCTTGAAGTTTTGAATTTTCTTGAAATGCGAATCCTGTGACATTGATCCCATCTTGCCGTTGTATAGACTCTTGAAGTTTTCGAAAAAGCCCAAAACTTCGAAAGAAAAGTTACTAGTCACGGGCCTATCTGCAATGCACGTTTGCTGTTGAGTGGATGTCTCTTTGTGCAATGTTGAACTGGTGCTATAGTTGTTATGTTAGCCAACGTTTGTGTTAAACATGGAAGTTCAACAAATGATTTCTTTATCAAATGGCGTTCAGACATATAATCACAAGAGTCTTCTGGTAACAATACAATGTTCCCTACAGCAAAACATCAAAAGCAGGACCGAAGGTAAAGGCGACGAAAACGACGAAGGAGCAAGTCGAACTTACATGGTGGTGAAAAGAGTGAAGGAAAGAAACAACTTTTGGTAGTCGCAATGCAAAATGTTGTTCGGTCGGCGAAGGGCGCAACTGTCCGGTGTGTTAGCTTCTTCTGTGGTAGAAGGAAGCAATGGTCCACTTGCCTGGTTATGTGTGCCAGATTCCAAAGTAAATCCGTGAGTGCCGAGCAAATACCTCTATTTAAGAGATATAGGCCTTATGCAAGATTCCATACATTGGCGGGGTAGTTGGCTCTACAATGCGCTGCCCCATGCACGGACGTCATCCTTGCCAACGTCGAATGCTTGAACGTGTCGCGCAAGTGAAGATCAGTGATCAGTGCACGTCGTACTCCTCTTCCTTCGACATGAACTGGGCTTGAGCGAACGAAATGAATTTGACAGTTTCGGACGAGCAAATTGGCGACGCCATCCTCCAGTCTGCCGAACACGGATCGTTTCCTCAAGATGGAGATGTGGCATCTGCGACGGTACCTTCAAGCGCAATACCTAAGCTATTAGAGAAAATTGGGAAGGCGAGGGAGGATGTCAAAGTATGCCCAATTGACAATTTCGGATAGCGAAAGCTAACGAAAGGTCTAGGACGAAGTGCGTAAAATTTCGCGCGAAGCTGCCTCAGACGTCGATGGGTGGATATCCCAAGCACGAAAGCTACAAGACGATATCAAACGATCCCAGAACACTGCAAAGGAGATCGTACAGCATGCAGAGGAAGAGAAGACCAACACAGCACGTGTTCAGGACGCGGCAAGCAAGGTCAGCCTGCTGCACACCGAGATCGCATACAATGAGAGTTTGGCACGGGTCATCGAACAGTTGAGAGACATCTCGACTCTCTTAGACTCAGCACAAGATGCTGCTGTCAAAGGACATGTTATGTATGCTATCGAAAGGCTGGAAGACGTGGACGGCGCATTTAAGAGCTTAGGGCCATTTGAATCTGCAAGGGTAGTGGGGGTGTTGAAGAGCAAGGAATCGCAGATGAGAAAGGCTGTTATTGAAACTGTCACAGAATCATGGAATGCGCTCCTTGAAGTGGACGTGTCCAACAACAGGGTCTCTCTTAGAGATTCGATCGAACGAGAATCCACCATTAGTATTACGGCGGTTGTCGAACAACTTACGCAGTTAGGTCTACTGGACGACTACATCACGCGCTTCAGTCGCGACTTCGACAAGGCGATTCTGTCTCATCGTCTCATCTTTGGACAAGATCAAGTCGTCACTGCCTTTGAGATTAACGGGGATATTATACAGCTGACCAGTCGCGTCAATGACGGAAGTGTCAAGGCCACACTGGAAGACATCCATTTGATCGCAGAGTTCCTAAGCACGCGCCTCCCACCTTCCGTCGCTGTACCACTTTCATCGAAGCTGGTACCTCACATCACATCGCGCCTGATCACACACTACCTACTTCCTGCCGTTCCAACGTCCACAGATGGCGTTCAGGGTTTCCAAGAAACCCTCTCATATGTGCTAGGCCTTGTCGAATATCTTGATGAACTTAATTGGAATGGTCAAAGTCGTCTGACAGAGTGGGTCGACAAATCCGCGGAGATTTGGTTGGCCAAGCAGAAAGAGAATGCAATCGCAAAGGTCCAGAAACTATTTCCAAAGCAGGTTAAAGTCAAGAAGAAAGTAGAGAAAGTGGAGACGCAAGTCATATCCAAGGGTGATGCATTACATCCTGCGCCCGACGACCGGGACAATGACTGGGGCGCCGAATGGGGAGATGAAAATGAGACTACTAAGGAGGACACGGCTGTTGCAACACAAGATGTGGAAGAAGAAGATATGAGTGCATGGGGCATGGATGAGGACGAACCTGAAGAACCAGCAGCTCCAGAGAGCAAGGCTGATGAAAAGAAGCCAGCAGAAGATGAAGACACAGAAGATTGGGGGAACGAGTGGGGTGATGACGAAGACACCAAGTCAGCACCCTCACCACAGGCTGTGAAATCGTCTCAGAACGATACAAACGGGCAGTCAACGCAGCCAAAGCCGCCTGCAGAGCAGCACATCACACTGAAAGAGACGTACACCGTCACAGCAATTCCTGACTCGATCATTGAGATCATACTACATGTCATTGCAGATGTGGAAACTCTCAACTCCTCTGATCTAGTCAAGTCTGCAATCTCGCCTGCTAGTGGAGGTTTGTTCGCCATCCCGAGTCTGCTACTAGCCATGTACCGAGCTACTGCTTCTGTCCACTATTCCGCCGATATCGCAGGCAACATGCTCATCTACAACGACTGCGAACGTCTATCGGATAGGCTGCGCTCATGCATTCAGGAGCAGGCGGAGAAAGACCGTGTATCACATCTACCACAGTTGCTTCGGCCCTCAGTTCGTCTAACGCCAAAGCTCGAGGCTGACATCAAGACAATTGACGTATTTAGTCGGCGAGCATATGGACGAGAAATGGAGTCACAACGACAGATTATCAAGGATCACCTCGAGGATGCACAGGGCTTTCAGGGGTGTACCAATATCCCATTTGCGACAGTATGCGACGATGCTATTGCAACAACCATTGACCGTATTGGCGACGTAAAGCGACAATGGCAGAATGTCGTATCTCAAAGAGTGCTCGTTCAGTCGCTCGGCTCTATCGTGAGCACTGCATTTACAAAGTTCATTAACGATGTGATGGATATGTCAGATATTGCAGAGGACGAGTCAAGGAAACTCCACAGTTACTGCATGTCGCTTGCAACACTTAATCAGCATTTCCAAACTCCAGATGAGAATGGCGAGATAAGGGACACAGCAAGTTTATATGTTCAAAACTGGTTCAGGCTGCAATACCTAGGGGAGATTCTGGCTGGCAGCCTGGCAGATATAAAATATCTTTGGAACGAGAGCGAGTTGAAGCTAGAGATGACAGCTGAGGAGGTTGTGGGCTTGATCGAGGCTCTATTTGCACCAAGCGATCTACGTCGCAGGGCCATCACCGAAATCAGACGGACCAGTATGCATTAGATAGGTTCATACCGCTTTATACACGATATCCACGGCTTTCACATGCACTGTATCAACGCACTAAGAACAACTGTCTATGCAAGGTTACAGCGGAGGCTTCTGGACGCCGACTGGTGGTCCCCCGCGCTAGCGCCCCACCGACCTCTCGAAAAGTTGCCGGCCAAAATTTCCATAGCTTTAAAGTGAGCGCAGCAGCAAGATCAGCAACAACATACGCCATGGATTCAACCGTAGCAGAGACAAAGCTGCAAATTCGCCTCAGCACACGCGATCCTGGTCTCCAGATTGCTGAGGAGCCGACAGTATTGTTAGTGCAGACTTGTAAGTTCACTCCTTCACTGCACACACATGGGCACACAGAAAAGTGCGCTGCAAGAATAAGCCTTGAATTTTCACATCTCATCGTTCATTCGCTGATATGTTATCGCAGCCTTAAGTCGTCATCAACTTTCTACCCTTGTGAACGATCTGCTGCACCGCGACACAAACCGCATCCCGTTCGACATATTGATCAATGGACAATTCCTGCGCACTTCTATCGACAAGTTCCTTACAGACAATGGCATCAATGCGGAAACGATACTGGATGTAGAGTACACACGGGCGCTGGTTCCACCGCTGAATGTCACAAGCTTTGAGCATGACGATTGGGTGTCGGCTGTAGATGTGCTGTCACGGTCCTCACCAGCAGGAACATGGTCAGGCGGAAACGTGCAGGGTGGACAGGAGAAGATTCTCAGTGCAAGTTACGACGGTTTGGTGCGAGTCTGGAACACCTCAGGCGATGTTTTGGCGACGTCAGAAGCACCAAACAATGGTGGCAGGATAACAAGCTTGAAGACCGCGAAGTGGTTGTCAGACAAGAAATTCGTGGCCGCAGGTCTGGACAATACTGTGCGAGTCTACAAGTATGATGACGATGCGCGCACTATCACAACGAGCTTGGAGCTGTTCAATCACAGGTGGGCAGTTGAGGATATTGCTGTCCATGGACCCTCGAACCGCATATTGTCTGCCTCTTCCGACTCTACGATCTCATTGTTCTCTAGCAACGCTAAAGAGAACCCGGAGGCGCCCTCAAATCTCCTTCCCAACTCAACAGCTGCTTCCAACAAGCGCCAGAAGCTTTCAAAACCTGATCGTACAGTACCTGCTCGTGGAGCACTAGCAACCTTTACTGGCCATGCCGCGCCTGTTTCCAGCGTAATATTTAAGCCCGATGACGCAACAGTCGCCTACTCGGCATCGCATGATCACACTCTCAAAACTTGGGATTTTCCCACGCAATCTTGCGTCGACACGCGCACAACCGGCCACGCACTCCTCTCGCTCTGTGCTATCCCTACCCGCAACCTTCTCGCAACCGGCACTTCCGCACGCCACATTACACTAGTTGACCCTCGTGTCTCCGCCACACAGATCAGCGTTATGACATTACGCGGCCACAAGAACGGTATTGTGTCGCTCGATACCGATCCTAACTCAGAGTACAACATCGTTTCTGGCTCTCATGACGGCACATGCCAGATTTGGGATCTGAGGAATGTTACTACTGGTGGCCAGATTGGCGAGGGCATGAGAGGCGAGAGCGTGTACACGATTAACCGGCAGGGACACAGTGGTCCAGCGAAGAGTCATGGTGAGGGTGTCAAGGTCTTTAGTGTTAGGTGGGACAAGGAGGTTGGGATTGTGAGTGCGGGCGAGGATAAGAAGGTGCAGATTAACCGTGCGCTGGACTTGTAGAAGCATATTCGGAAAAGTACAGGCGTTTTGGCGTGTCTTGGATTCAGATACCATATAGCTAAGGGAAACTGTCCTGTCTTCGAACCAAGCCAACCTAGTCTATGTCAAGAACGAACGACCAACGCCAACGATGTAAATGCTCAACAAACGGGTATCATGACTGTTGCAACCCTCTCTTTGACGCCGCTCTGTTCTCCATATGCCCACTAACCGAAATCTGTAGTGGCCCACGTATGCCACCTAAGGCCCATCTTTTGCGCTTCTCTCATGTAGAAAACCAAGTCGAAGCTGAGAGGAAGATTGCAAAGCCCCACAATTCCTCTACTTTGGCCTTATATGCTCTTGCTCTTACAGATCCACAGCAGCTTCCAATATCCTTCCCAGACTACCATTATTGTTGTACGTGTGCAGGTACTCTACACCAGATGGCCAGGCAGCAAAAAATTTGCAACCCCTTCTTTCACTGCGTACTCATGCCCACAGCATCCACACACCAGTTTTCCTTCCTGGATGCATGTCTCCAGGAGCACACGATGCAAGTCCTTCGCCGTCTGAGAAGGCTCTTCGTGCACTTGTGCGCCCGGTGCAGGGGGCTTTGTAGCATCAGGTGCTGAAGACGATGAGACGAGATCAGCAGGTGTGGGTGGTGTTGGGGGAAGGTCTGGAAGACCCAGCTATCATGAAGTCAGCCAGTGTACGTTAATATACAGGCTCTAGAGTATATGGTCGTCGTTTGGGCAGAGCTTCTAGGAGGAAGTATCTACCTCTTTGCAAATTGTGCATAGTTCCTCCCACATTAGCCGTGGTAGGATGTTCTTCAAGAAAGGCAGGTTAATGTCGGCTTCTTGGATTTCGAGTTCGGCATCGCGGGGATGGAGAGGGAAGCTGGAAACTTGTGTTTTGCAGGTTTTGATGGAGCAAGTAAGGAAATTGAGCGTGAGAAGCTTCATTGCGGAGATCGGAGGTTTGGTATAGAGTATAGATGTTGATTTTGGGGGCCTGGAGAGCTTTGACTTGAGTCGCGATCGAGGTGGGATGTTGCAGACAAATTTTGGGAAATGTGGTGGGGTAGCACAAGGGTGCGATTTAAGCTTAAATTTAGTATGGTGGATATCATTCTTCCTTCGTTCACCTCACGTCCGCCATGTATCATCAACAGAGAGAATTTAACTCATCCACGATCATGCTTGCGGAAACCGGAGTGGCTGGCCATGTATGAAATCTGATAACTAGCATAGCATTGGGGTCGAATAATTGTACACAGTAGATGCCGTGGACTTCCTCGATTTCAAATACTGCTTGGCAAGCATTTCTGGATCATCTTCGCATGCCACATCACTCGGTGAGTGGCAGGGCTACGACACCGAAACCCAACTGCCCACAAATTCTTCTGTTAGCTGTGCTGTAGATAATCTATGAAAGAACCTTGGTAGTGAAACGTTCCTCGATCGTGCAGGACTGCGCAGACCATGGAGTTTGTCCATTTTCATCAGTATGCAATAGATGGCTAGGTTTCGTTACCTCATTGATTGACTAAATCAAGACGCCTCATTCACAGTTACTTGGGTTATTTAAGAAACGACGCCTTCCAAGAAGACTATTTTGTTTTGTCGGTATTTCTCAAGCCTTGACATTCTAGCCAATGCTGCACGTATGTGCGAGCTCAATATGTTCTATGCACATCGTCAATCAAAACGAGCCAACGCTGCTTGGAGACTTGTGAGCCTGCTTAGATTTTCCCGGTGCGTCAATGGCGTACGGATTGCATATCGACAAAGTCGCGTCGAGAACTTTTTTTGTCCAGCTAGTAAACCCTATAGATTGAAGAGTGCCCTGGATCTTGTCGTGGTCTATGGAAAGCACTGCCTTTCTCAGCTGGCAAGCGAGGTTTCCCGATACTGTCGTTCGGCCAGAGGTTGTACGCCGAAGTGTCTATGCAACATCTTCAGCAAACTAGCCATTACGAGTGCTCATCACAGATTCGCCCTTGCGTATTATAGGCCGGAAAAGTCTGGAGATACACGATCTTTAATTCATCAATTCGTTCGCCACTTAGGGTTGAGTTATCTCATATTCGACCTTTCTATTCTCAACCTTGACGTGGCTTCACAGCGTGGTCGACCGTACGTAGTTCATAGTTATGATTGTTTGATGGTGCCACTACGGTGGAAGAATTGACTACGTCTCGTAGCCTGCGCGACTCAACTTAGCAATTGCCTTGTATCGGTGTAGCAGAATTAGTCAATTCTTTCGCCGTAGTGGCATGATCAAGCAATCATAACTACGAACTACGTACGGTCGGCCACGCTGTGGCTTCACTGTAAAGGACTAACCATTGCTCCTATAGGGTCGTAACTTGAGCCCATCTATCTTTGTTAAACCATTAACATAATTGCAGAGATTAAAAAGACTGGCCAATACTTTAAGTCCTCAATGCAATGCTCTTTTAATCTCCTATGCTATATAATTCGAGACCCAAACTCGATTTCTTGGGCTTCAGGTTAGTAAATTAAGTGAATTTGGATAACTTCTTAATATGGGTTATTGATCCCAATAAACAGAATAGGTAATGGTCGTGGGTGCCAAGGTGGGGTTAGTGGCAGCCAGAAATGATATCAGATGTCGCGGAGCAAAAGGTCAACCCCTTGCTCCTGTGAGCAAGTACATTATAATTCTGACATCAGATAGGGTTTTGTGTCGAAGCTATAATCCACAAGTTTCCATAAGCAGTTCCAGATGATACTGGCTAACAGTTGCAGTAAACTTTATAATTCATTGATGCACTAGTGTTGGTTTCGCTGATACGGCACAAACTGATGCTTTCACTCTGTGGCCAGATTGGGTATCGCGCAGATCGAGCAAACGGTATCCCACATAGTATAAATATACAACATCCTCCAAAATAGAGAGGGCGAACCCAAGAATCTGAACCTACGACTGGCAAGCCAGTAGATGACCTAGACGTCACTGCTAGCCCTTGCTATGTAGGAGATTCACGGTATAGCACAACAAATCCATACTCTTTGATCTACCCATTCTTGGTGCTTTCATCCCAACCCGTGCCATTGCGCAACCGTAGACTAGCGCTCCACGACATCTATGGGCAGTCGATCAACAGCGTCCAATATACCTTCCCACTTCATGGGCGCGTATACCGACAACTAGATAACAGCTATGAAAACGACTTGGTTTATGTGTTAGCTATATTGGCCTGGGAGTGTGCCTGATTCGTAGGTCCATTTGAGATGGAGTATAAATACAAGCGTATATAGCCAAGATCCATGGTTGGCCATGTTGTGAAGCTATTGTAGAAGATGAGTAGATCAGGTCATAGGGTTGTGGAATATATGAAAGGTTGTCTGGACCGCAACAAGCAAAATATCTATTGCATCCATCATATGCAACCACTTCATCTGACATTCAGAAGGAAGGGATGTTGGTGGAGTAGAAGAGCTTGAAGGCTGGAGAAATGGAGAAAGAAAGACATCACCTTTATCTCACTGACTGCAGGTGCACCTCAAGATTGGCATCATACCTTCCCTCACTTCCTATACACAACTTCTTCATGCAACACAAGCTCCAAGCTTGCGATAAAAATCAGAAAGGGCGCGACCAGCTACTGCGAATTGGAACGAGTCGATTCATCTCCGCTGGATCCCGTAGGATATCCAGTTACTCATTTGGCTACCAACTAAGTATCCACAATTCTGCAACTCGCAACCTCTATACATGGCCCTCTATCTTTTGGCAGCCTTTGTCCGGATGAATAATCATTTTTTCAACCCACCCTCCAACACCGCCAACCTCCGCCCAATACTCCCAAAGCACACACAACTACAGAACAGCACGCTTCCCACCCAAGTGACAACAGCCAAGTTGTCGTAACTGATTATCCCGGCAAACAATTCTGGCCTCAGGCGCGATGCAGACGGTGTGTTTGTAGCATTCGTTGACGCCAGTAGCACTGGAGACAGCAACACGGTGGGATTGGAGAAAAACATCAACGATGTAAGGATTGAAGTCACGATAAGCGAGGAGGAGAGTCCAGATTTGCTGCGGTCAAGAATATACCAGAGAGCTGGATTGACGAGTGCGAGAGTAAGGGTCAGCTGGAGGGTGGACTGCCAGGGGAGACGGCGCTGACATAGCGTTAGTACAATAATCAAGAGCATTGCCAAAAAAAACCACTCACAATAGCAAAGGCTACCCCAACGAAAGCAGCTACACTCCTAACAACATCGTTGATCTGTTCACTGATAGGACTCTCAGCATCCTTATCATCCTGATCTTTCTCCTCGGCCTCGTCAGACACGCTACGCCCGCTCCATACCAAATCAATGTATGGCAACAGACTACCCAATGAAACCCCTGCAACCCCCCAGATCATAATATATACCCAGCTCTCCCTATCAACGCCCTTAACATGCACTGCAGCAAGCTGTCTCGTATCATGTAGATGGCTCACAATGAGTCCGTAGAAGATACCAAATGTGAAAAGCGCCGCAAGCTTGAAAGACAAGACAGCATACTTTGCCATCCCTCGTCTAGTATGCCGGATTTGATTGCTCCTCTTTTCAGTCGACAACCTGCTCTTCCTAGACCCTCTGCGTGCAAAATTCTTCATACTGAGCCCTGCATCAGCACCACCCATGCCGTTCTCATGCATACTTCCAACCCACCCTGTACTCGTGCGCCTTGGTGTCTCTGCACCCGTACCCCAGGGTGTTTCCGCGACGCTCTGTGCGCCGTTCGTGCTTGCGCCCAAGTCGTCATAAATGCCGAAAAGAGTGCTGCTATTCATATTCAGAAAGCTTTTATTCTGGCGCGGTAGCCGCGCGCTGCCTTCGATTGGTGAGTCTGATCCATCATCGGTACGAGAGTTGTACGTGTGTAGAAGGCGTGCATTCAGCTGGGCGAGGAAGTCGGAGCTACGGCTATTTTCGGAGTGGGAGAAAGGCGGTGATTGTGGTTGTTGAGCGTAAGTGTGAGTTGAATTATCTGAATTATCTCTCTGGGAAGTTCCAAAATTTCGACGTGGGATCGGGCGGTAAATATGTGGTTGTTGTTGTTGTTGTCGCGCAGGCTCGTGCTGCTCTTGGTTTTCTGTCATCGCGGAGGTCTTTAAGTATTCCCGCACCTCTTCTCTTGTTTTTATACAACGTTGAAGCCCCTAATTACAATAACATAAGTCTGTGTATCAAATATCGTATACGTGAAAGTATGAAAAGGTAACCGGTGAAGCCGCCGAGCTCGCTCCTGGCGTCTCCGCAATTAACAAATTGTTTCTGGAATGGAAGGTAGCTCGAAAGGTTAACTGTAAGGTCATTAGTGCATGCGCACAGGCGCTGAGGATGGAGAGCTTGGCTGTGGATCTTCTGCACTCGCAAACATACCTCGTATAGGCAGTATACGTGATACGCCAGATAAATAGAGGGCAAAGGCTCGTGGTTACGCTTTCACAAGTTTGCAACTGAGGGGATTCGATCATTATAGTGGGCTTTAGCTGGATCTGACGTTGATCGTTCACAGTCCAGCTGTCTCGTGTTAAATGCATTTTCACGTGAAGATCGGCTGACTCTACCGTGCGTAGATCTGTATACTCCGCCCGATTGCGTGCATGTCAAGGCCTCAACAATCATAATTGCAGGAAAGCGTGGGAACTCGTTAATGGATTGGTACATGTTCTCATTAGATCTGACTTTTCTGGCTGTTTCCCCGCATACACGGCTGATGCGTAAGAGCTATGGCTCTCCGGCGAGTGCTAGCCCCGTCGTACTGTGGTTCCCAAGCCGCCATCCACCTCAGCTGCAGTGGTTCTTTTTACGTCTATTCTCACATGTTGCAACAGACTCCTGCGTGAAATGCTCAAGAACGCAATGCACAGAATGCCGCCGTCATATCGTTGGCTTGCAGGCCGTTTCATCATCTCCACTCACTCCTCCTACTACCACCCAACCCCAAAGAGCGTGCTGTTCCGCTTACACTTAATCGACGATAGGCTCGAGGATGTTACCACTGTGACAAGTTAGCAAATGGGTGCAGATTAAGACAGTGGGTCACTTACGCAACAATATTGGCCCAACCAATAAGACGCCAGTGCTTCTCGATACGTCGGGACAGAGCAACCTTCTCGCCAATCTCTGTGCAAGCAGGCGAAGTCAGAGTAAGACGGGCGGCGTCAGCCTTAACAGCAACAACCTTCGCACCAGTGGCAGTCGAACCAATGTTGACCATAAGGACTTCGTTCTTCGCCAGCTTGGCAACCTTCGCTTGCTTGCCATCGGCAGTCTTGACACCGAGCAATCTTCGGAGAAGGAAGTAGTTGACTTCGATCTCAGTGTAGATATTAGGTAGATGCCCACGGAGACCAAGGACAAATCCAACAAGACGATCGGCACGACATAGTGTAGGGTCGACACGAGTACCGACACCAATGAGACCACCAGGTACAGCGAACTTCAAATCGTTGTGCTCGGCAAACAGAGAAACCACCCTTGAGAAGATGGGCTTGCACTGAATCTTACCCTGGCTGTCCTTGGAAACAATACCAGGCCTGATTTCAACCTCATCGCCGAGCTTCAACACACCAGTCAGGATAGAACCACCTGCAACACCACCCTTCAGCTCGTCGATCTCAGCACCAGGCTTGTTGACATCGAAAGATCGAATGACAATCATGTGGGGCTTCGTAGTGAAGTCACGGACAGGAACAGGGATCTTGCTGATAAGCTGCTCGCAGATAGCGTCGATGTTGAACTTCAGCTGGGCGGAGATGGGGATAACGGGTGAGCCATCGGCAACAGTTCCACGAATAAACTTCAGAATCGACTCGTAGTGGGATGCAGCGCTGTCTTCCCGCATCAGATCGACCTTATTCTGGAGAATGATAATGTGGTTGAGCTTCATGATTTCGATAGCAGCCAAATGCTCACTTGTTTGAGGCTGGGGGCAGGTTTCGTTTCCGGCAATTAGTAGCAGAGCAGCGTCCATGACGGCAGCGCCTGACAACATCGTGCTCATGAGAATGTCGTGACCGGGGCAATCGACGAATGAAACATGGCGCTTGAGGCGGTATTTTCCTTCACAGCCCTCGCGCTCGCAGGGTGGGTCGACCTCTTTCTCGCTCTTGTACGATCGGTAGCATGTCGGGCGTGGGCACTCAGGGTTATCGCACTGGTAAATCTTTGCGTTCGCGTAACCAAGCTTAATGGTAATATTCCTTTCAAGCTCGTTCTTGAAACGGACTGTCTGGACACCAGAAATAGCCTTTACTACTGTAGATTTTCCGTGCGCGACGTGGCCAATTGTTCCAATGTTGATGGTGGCTTGGCGGGAGATGATCTCGGGGGACAATGGGCTCAGTGTAGAGAAGTCAATTGTGCTTGGGTCTGGCTGCTCGCTGCTACGTGTTAGCCATGTCTTCTTCCTCTTAAACCTGAATCTTCAAAGCTTACGGCAGCTCAGGGCGCTCAACCTGCACCGGCGCCTCTCTTGGCTTCTTCAAGGCTGACTTTGGCTTTGTCTCCTCGACCTCCTCCTGCTCAGACTCGCTCTCGACATCGTTGACGTCGCGATGCTCGTGCTCGGACTCGGAATCCATACTGGGCGAAATTTTCGTGTGCTCGGTAAGGTGATGAATGGGGTGACGGGGTCCTGCAAATAGGCGTCCGAGTGTGTGGGTATCGATGCGGCGGCGTGCAGCTGTTTTCCCACAGCAAAGACGAAAATGGCGTTGACTCAGCCGCCTGGCCGCGGGGCAGCGCGCGCAATGACGCGGGTAGGGTTTTTCCGGCGCCGAGCCTCAATAAAACTTTCTCTGCCACGGCCAATCTTTTTGCTCTCCATATTGAACAACGCAAAATTCAACACACCTACTTTAAAGCATTTTCTTTGGAGAGACCCGTCATCTACGGATGGTGTGAGGTTTCCATGAGCACGAAAACCGTCTGTAGCGTGGAGAGCAGAAACTGGCTGATCTTGGGTGCGGTTTCCTCCGCTTTCGAGCAGATGGAGGAGAGCGCAATGATTGACCGTACATCCTTTTATCATGAGCATTGTTTTGCTATCGACTGTGTCAACGTCCATACCGAGCTTGTGGTTCGACGTGGCTCTATGTAGATGGCAGCAGCATGTCTTAATGAAGTAGCTGGATTATGTTCAAGGTTCCTTAACTCACCGCAACTAAATATCGTCGAGACTGCGTTTCCATGTCTCGGCGACATTGTACTTGCGGCAGATTAGATAAGTTGGTTCTTATAGACGTCTAGGACATTATTCTTCCGTTCCAAACGCGTTTCGATGGGCCATACATGCCTTATGTCAGGTGCGAATCTTCTGAAGCATGCCTGGAGCAGCTTTTCTCGTCACGTGCGGTTGATTACTTTGAGGAATACTTCACTCATTGTAATATTGAAGGACCCTCAGAAAGCTTGGGTTTTTCGGCTGTGTATGCGATCAGCCCTTCTTATTGGCTTGGATTTATTGTACCATGGTTCGCGCTCACTACCCACTCAGAATTTAGCAGGGGTTGACCACCTGTGCCTCTACAATATTCTCAATCACACTGAAATGCCATGGTTGTTTTCTTGCAACAGAACTGCGTTGTTCCATACCCTCCTTCCATTTTCTTTGTGAGATAGAATACACCACCATGATTGAGATGTTACCACAATCTAGCACCTTACGTCGATGCGCCTTCAAGTTACCAAAAAACAATAAGTACCAGTGCCAGAAGGCTGTCGACAAACATCAATCCAACGTCACATTATGGTATTGCAAATTTCATGCACGTTATGCAAAAGATCTGCGCCAGGCACTCATCGAGTGGGCCGGAAAGGGAGCTCAGCACGAACAGCTGGGTATCTTTAGTGAGAAGTCCGGGGGGATGTTGTACGTTTTGCATGTAGGAAAGGGTAAGAGAGATGACTGGCTGCAGATACATGATCTTTCAACGAAAAGGCGGAAAGACATGACTAATGCGAAGAAACTAGAGAAACACGATACAGAAGCACGAGATACTACAGGGCAGAGGTACAAGTTACTTCCGTTGCTTTCGCCGGCAAGACCAGCAACAGAATATCAGCCAAAGCAGGACTCGTGTCCTACGGAAGCTGATATACTGGCAAATCGCCTACTAAAGATTCAGCAAGTACCCGTCGGCCTGAATGTGCAAGCACAGGCGCCTCGAACAACTTTGGAAGAAAAGGTCACTTTCAAAGACATGATGCTGCGAGACAATACAAACTTCATTCGACTGATTCTCATGTCCAACAGCTCCGCAACCAATACACTACCAATGGAAGCAAATATTGCAGTCACCGCGCCCATCAACGTCGCACTACCAATCACTGAATACAAAGTCACTGTATCAGCTATGGTCGGGAAAGCCCTGAATGGGCTTTGCAACATTGGGGATATACCACACACACGCAACCCGAATCTTGATCAGATTGTAGTGCTTGCGCGTCGGACCGGTGGGCTGCCAGTCGCTGGACCTGTGTCCACCTACAGGTCTACGGACGAGCGAAGGATAAGCAACGTACCTACCGTCCGTGCCCATGCAACCTACAGACATGCCGCCCAGCCATTTAGAACCACCGAAGCATTCTATAGCATCCCAGGACGTCGGCGCCTACCGCATCTACGAGTCGATTCACTGAACCTCTCCCAGGCCCAAGAAGTCTCGAGTCCGACTCGTGTCGCAATTATGTATGTTCAGTGCTGTGTATGCTTGGAGAAGCACTGCCAAGATCATATGCGCCAAATTGACTTGTGTAAGCACCAGTACCGTAATCTATGCTTGCGGAAGATACTAAAGACGAGTGGCATGAGACAATTCAACTGTGTGGGTTGTAGGGAGTGGATGAATGTCACTTGGAGGGAGCATGAGAGTAAGGGAAGATAAGACACGGTATACGTATGGGTAATGGAAAGGAGATTTGTACGTTAGGATTGAGCTTACAAAGCTCTGGTTTTCACTATTTGAATTGGTGACATTTCGCCTGGGAAAGGATGACACCGTTCTCATGATGACACTGCCTTCTTGCCCTTTTAAGGATACCCGCACTTTCTGAATTTCTTACGTGTAAACATCCAATGAATCAATATTCCTCTCCAGGTCTCCTTCTCGTGCTCTTCCGTGTTGGATCGAATCACAACCCAGGCATATTCAATCAGAATGTCCATCAGGTTGTGCGCCTTCGCTACATGCTGCTATGAGTTGGCGATGTCCTGATTTTACGTGGTGTATGCCGGTACTTCAACTGCCGTTGTCTTACTTTAACCAAGATCTTGAATAGTTCCTTCAGAGCTCCAAACTTGGAATCGGTGATTCCAACGGCTCTGGTATCGGCAATAACTTGTCAAACACCACATGAAGTACCAGCAATCAGAACGGTTCTACCTGTACTTGAAACAAAAGGAATCGCTGATTCGAAGCAGAGGGAACACGTATCGTTTCGCCTGATTCATCGAATGTATTCTACATGACTGTATTGTAATCGATTGTTTCCATTGTGATGGTTAATCCAGGCTGAATCGGTAAGGGTCAAATGATGGTAGCGGTAGACACTAGCTGAGCCTGCCCTGGGTGCTGAAAAGAGGCGAACTGACGGAATACGAGAGTAGCCTATCCTTTCCTGTTGCGTTTCAACAAAGATGTTCGACTTCGTACCTTACAGTATGACAAATTCATCAATTGTTGATGAACTTGCAGCGTAGGGAATTCGATGGGAGTAGCTGGCAGCCTTACACTTGCGTCCTTCAAGAGACCCAGCAATACCTGGTTGATTCGGCTACTTGTATTGTTTGTATGAGGCGCATTCAATTCAAGGAATAATGGACGACCTCGGCCAAAACGGGGAAAGTGAGTAGCGAGGCTGCATGATGGGTGGTTGACATCGGATTTGACCGTCTGTGCTTCTTTTAATCTTGGGATAATTAGATCAGTATCTAAAGCTGCACAGGGTAGTCAAGGGTCTCGATCTTGGATGGATACTCAAGACCGCCCTGCTTCCTGACCTCATCCATGATCTCCATGATCAAGATGCTCTCAGCAAGGCTCTCGTACTTGCCCTCTTTCCTGCCTTCAAGCACCGCCTCAGCAGCCTCATCAGCTTCCCAAAACATGCCCTGGCCTTCACCTTCTGACTGCAGACTGCCACCAAAGCCGTTGTACCAGTTGCTACCCTTACCAGGTCCTGGGATGGGCCAGTCTTTTTCTTCAACTGTGCCGTCGCTAAGAATGATCCTAGTCTTTGTGGGACGGAATGAGGGAGGGAAGACTTGGATCTCACCCTTAGGGCCCTGTACTCGGACACACGGTGTATCATGGTTCTGAGCCGGGCTTGTAGCGACACGGAGAGACGTTGTAGCGACAGCATGTGCGTCACCACCATCTTCTTTCGATCGTGGGAAATTGAGGATCATGGTGCTATGTTCGTCTGCCTTTCCTGTGGGCTCATAGTTCTTGACAAAGGCAAGCAGTTTAGGTGGCTGGCGTGTCTTCTCGGGCTGAGTGTGGTACAGTGTCTGGAAGACCCATGTCAATGCATAGATACCAAGATCTAGCAGTGCTCCACCAGCGAGGTCAGGGTTGACCATGCGGTTCTTACCGTCCGCGAAGCTGTTCTCTGGATCTAAAGCCATGCTGTTGTCGGAGATGACACGCGCAACGGGACCGATGCGACCAGATGTGATTTGCTCACGGACATAGATGGAGAGGGGGAAGTAGCGTGTCCATACGGCCTCCATTAGGAAGAGGTTCTTCTCCCTAGCGATCTCGGCTAGTTTACGTGCTTGGGGCGCGTTAACAGTAAACGCCTTTTCACACAGTACGTGCTTGCCAGCTTCGAGACATAGCCTGGCATTTTGATAATGGTGAGAGTGCGGAGTGGCGATGTAGACTATATCAATGTTGGGGTCCTTGACGAACTCCTCATAAGAGCCATAAGCTTTTGCATCTGAAGGCGAACCAGTTTCTTTCAAAAACTCCTCAGCGCGCGACTTTGAAGATGAAGAAGCTGCGGCAACAACAGTGTGCTTGACAGAGTTGACACCGCGGGTTGTTGGGTCAACCAGCAGATCCTTGGTGCTATGGAAGTCAGTCAAGAGCTCGTGGTGGGATGAGCAGCGGGGTACTTACAATGTGATGGCAATGCCTCCAGTCGCGAGAATTCCCCAGCGGATGGTCTTAGGTGATGACATCTTTGCAATTGATGTTGTGTATGATTCTAAGGGAGAAAAGTTTACAATGCCTGGATTGGGGAGTTGCAGGGCGGATAATATAGCCATGTATGTTGCTGCGTAGCTCAACGTCACTACTAGCAACGGCGCCACTACTGTGATACCACAATATTGCCCCCACTCTTGCCCCTCTCCACACCAACCTACAAACTTCAGATGCCGAACACGGGACATACGACCCGCCTGTTACGCCGAACGCACATGGTTGATTGGTGGTGATGGTGACTGGAGCATGGATACGACGAAAAGCCCAGGAAGTCCACGGGAGAAAACGCATTCCTATTGGCTGACTCTTATAATTACCGCATTGAGTACTGACGCCTGCCTTGTTCTTAGGCTTGTCCAAACATCGTCGCATCGAGAGAGCCTCAATTTACTAAGCAAAACGGGTTTAGAGATCTTGCAATTTGTCATTTCAACCGAATCGATGAAAGCTGTTTGTTCTTCTGCCCGGATGTCGACATCTCGGTGCATTTCAAACGCATGGAGCTTCCGACATATATACATCGGCTCATGGGAATCATCCCACATCATCCCTTGTATTCCCATAGAATACCACGCTTGAAAATATCCCAACCTTACCAGATGAGTTAATCATCTCGTCTTGTATAGTCTTAGACTCTCATAGACGTTAAATGAAAATCCAATCCAGTCCAAACGCATGGAGCGAAAACGTGAGATTTGGGGATCCCTGCTATCATTCAAATGCTTTGTAAAGTTCTCAAGATCATACGCCGAAGATGCAGATGCGAGGCTGGAATAAAGACCTCCGTGGCCTTGTGCCAATGAACTCAGCTTACAGTGAAGCCTCGACGTTATCCAGCCCTGACACCTGGTTGATAACCCATCTCCTCTTTTCCTCATCGACATACCTAGGATATGGTCTTCTGCAGTCGGCGCTCGATTCTGGATATCCACGTTTATGTGCAACCACGTACTTGGTGCCGTTGATACCACCTTTTCCAAAACCCCACTCAGCGACTGACAGCTTGACTTGGAGGTCGGAAGCCTCAACGTGCTTGCCAGATTGGTATAAGTTGAACATGTGTACACAAGTCTAGATGGTGTCAGTACGTGCGATGCAAGAGTGGTTAGATAGTAGCCTACCTTCGGATACAAGTTAGCAACACCGGTAATTGTACCCACACCTCCAACACTCAGGGCTGGGATCAGCCAGTCGCTCTGTCCAGCCAAGGCGACAAACTCAGACTTCTTGAATGCAGCTGACACTCTCGCGACTTTAGCAATACCACCACATGTGAGCTTCACAGCTACAATGTTGCGGTGCTTGCCCAAGATGTCTAGCATCTCAGAGTTGATATCCAGGCCAGCCACGACACCTGGGAAGTTATAGAGAACGATAGGGATGGGACTTGCATCTGCCAGCTCCTGAAAGAAAGCAACAATCGCATCCTGATTCATCGCAAAATGAAAATATGAAGGTACAAGTGCAAGGAATGCACTTGCACCTGCATCGTTGGCCTCAACAGTTTGCTGGATTGCGTCGCGTGTAGAGCCTGCTACGCCGCCGAGTGTGATGGGTAGGTCGCCGCGACCTAACCTTTGAGCAGTCTTGCGTGCTTTCTGGACTAGTTGGGTCTTTTCGGTTGAGGTCAATGTTGCAGCTTCACCATTTGTGCCTGCAATGACGATACCATGGAGGCCATTGGAAATAAGAAACTCGAAGTGTTTCTCTTGAACGTCCCAATCGATGTCTTGCCTCTCATCATTCTTGAACCAGGTCAATGAAGGAACGTGAATGCCAGGTGGAAACGAGTATTCCTGGGCAACACTGTTGCCATTGGGGAGGGTCTCATTTGAAGGCATGATGTGTGGGGGATCAAGAGTATCTTGTGTGTGATTAGAAGGTCAGCAACGAAGGGCGGACGGTACCCATTATGACTATTATGATTCCGACGCGCGTTCCGACACCCACTGTGAATTCCGAGGATGTCTCCACGCGTAGGGAGGATGTGGAACAGTACATTGCCGCATGCTCTTTACGTCGCAATGTTCTCGAGATTATGCGATTCGATATTAGAAGGCATCGGAACACATCGCCTGCACTTTACCAAAAAAGTGCACAAGCTCGTTACCCTCACAATTGCCGGTTTAGCGCAAGCGACTGCCGACGGTGGGTCGGCGTTCCTTGCTCCTCCGCATCCTCATCTTGCGACCCCACGGCGCCACCACGAGTTCCCCAGTGGAGTCGCTGGACGCGAGTGTCGGCTCTATCTTTTTGTGCATCTGCTAATGGTGGGAACTTGTCTGAAATGACCATAACCTAATAAGACTTAATCCGATCCCAGCGTCCTTCTGCTCGGATGCGTGCCCCAGTGATTGACCAGGTTGTTATGTGGAGAAGCAAGCTGCAAGCCGGGGTCGGCTTTATCTGGAGCACTTAAAGTGACATTCATACCCCAGATTTTGAAATCAGCATTATTACCGTGACAATCTTAGCATCGATACCACAAGCTCTCACTGAGACTCGTTCACCATGGGTGGTTTCGCAAGAGCTCCCGAAGATAGGCCTACACCTCCAGAGGTGGTATGTTATCAATGCATGAAAAAACACTTTGGTTGTGTACAGAGACAGTCCGCGCTAATCCTGAGCTTAGTACAATTGGAGAGTGTATATGGTCGCGCTAGTCATCTCTATGGGTGTACTTGCCTATGGCTACGACTCTGCGTTCATTGGGACTACCATCACGCACGAGAGCTTCAAACGCGATTTTGGCCTTAATAGCATGTTGACTTCCGAGAAGAACGAAGTCACAAGCAACATCACATCGATTTGTACGTATTCAAGCCTATCTGGCATCAACTGTCCTAACGAAGTCGTGAACTGACATTTTCCAGACTCTGCTGGGGGTCTTGTTGGAGCCCTGCTCATGTACCCCTCGCTCGAACTTCTTGGTCGTCGTATGACAGTCATCATTTCAGACACAATCTTCATCATCGGTGCTGTACTTTGCACTGTCCCAACCCATCAGATTGGCCTCGTCTACGCTGGACGGTTCTTTACCGGGATGGGTGTTGGTGGTATCGCTGCCGTCTCTCCCATATACATTGCCGAAATATCACCTCCCGCTATTCGTGGTCGCCTGACAGGTTTCTTTGAATCTTTCTACCAGACAGGTGCTGTTATTGGTTTCTGGATCAACTACGGTATCGTACATAACATGGACCGATCCAATTCTATCGCATGGCGAGTACCTATGGCTGTGCAGCTTATTCCTGCTGGTCTCTTGGCACTCATGATTCCATTGCTGAAGGAGTCACCTACGTGGCTGCTAAAGCGTGGACGCAAAGCAGAGGCTCTGAAGGTATACAGCTTCTTCCGAAATTTGCCCGAGGATCACGAGTATATTGCACAGGACGTACAGTTTGTCGAAAATGAGATCGCCAAAGAACGAGCAGCGCTTGTCGGTGGCCAGCTGCATGCCAGCTTCCTCCAGATCATCAGGGCAGCTGCAAGAGAGGCATCACAACCGGGCATGCGTAACCGCTTCCTGCTCGTGTTTCTCATGTTCATGTGGCAGGCATGGAGTGGTGCAGCGGGTAAGTTGAAAAACATAAAGTTCCTTAAGCCCACTTATACGGACTGACTTACTCAAAGCGATCAATTACTACTCGCCAACAATATTTACTTCTATCGGTCTATCGGATGTCACTCTCTGGACTGGTGTCTATGGGATTATCAAAGCTGGTGGCTCAATCATCTTTTTCACTTGGTTCATCGACATGTTCGGTCGCAAGTGGCCCTGGATTGTTTCGTCCTGTATCTGCGCATTTTGCCAGTACTACCTGGCAATCTACATCAGCATTGGAAAACCAAAAGTTGGTCAGCCTATGTCGGACTCAACAGTAGCTGGTGGTAAGGGAGCCACAGCCATGATCATGATCTTTGGAGCTGCCTGGTCATTTGGAGCCAATGGTCTCCCATGGATCATTTCCGCTGAGATCTTCCCAACAACGCTTCGCTCCGTCTCTGGGCCCTTTGCAGCTGCAAGTGTATGGATCTGGACACTAGTTGTCACCAAGGCTTTGCCCCAGATGTACACAAGTATGGGCTGGGGTGTGTACGTTTTCTTTGCTACTTGTTTGATATGTGCAAGCATCTACGCATGGTTCTTCATTCATGATACTAAGGGACTGCGAATGGACGAGATGGATAGGCTTTTCGGGTTCGAGAGGCCAGGACAATATGCGAATCGCACCCGAGACAGTAAGACAGACGACGAGAGCAAACACCATGAGAAGATGGAGGTTGTGCACATCGACGATGCAGAGCGCGTTTGAAACGATTTAAGAAAGCCGAGGTACGTACTAAAGTTTGTTTTGTCTAATTACGCGTGTTGTCTAAATATCCAAACGCCTGTATTGCTCTAATTTTGCAATATCACTCAGACATAATGAAATCAATGGCTATGCGCCATAACGCACACAATGCTTGAATCATAAGCATCGCACTGTTTGGGTATATGTGGCGTCTTTAATTTACATTGCAATCCTTTCGCTAGTACTGAGCTCATCCAGTTTTGCCTGCCACAGTGGTTGTTCTGCAGAGAAGACACGCTACGAAATGTCATAGTTACAATGAGATTACTCAAACGAGAAAGATTAGCTTATTATTTCGCAAGAAGGAATATGTTGATCAAATACTTAGTAAAACATCATATTCCTATCGTTGCTGCCCCTCTGGCAGGTGTTGGTCGGGACTCGCCACTCGTTACCACCCTCGTTTTCCTGGCGGTCCTGTCCTAACTGAATCATTGATCTATATCCTGGCTTCCGCTACCTCAGTATACTCTTGTATTGGCCATCAATTCGATTGCAGCGGTTTGAAGAAAAAGGAATGCTGTTGAATGGACTCTGTCAGCTAGCTGATCATGGTATGACATCATGTATGGTCAGCGAGCCGTACTGCGAATGCTGTACGGACAAATGCGATATTATCTTCTGTGGCCGTTCAAAACACGGCATCGGTCTAGATGGCTCAAAGAACGAAAGTCAATATGAGCTGGATTATTTCGTATAAAACCCCAGGTATTCTAGTGCCCCATGAAAGTATGCGATTTGCTTCAAAGGATGTCTATAGATCATCGTAATCATGCGCTATAGTTCGAGTGAAATACACCTCCGTCTCTCGATTACCAACACCACTGATACCACAGACTCCGGACTACCAGGTCTCGCTGTCACGATCATGGAATAGAGGTGTTTCATTGGTAATTCCTTAAGTACTGTACTCCTTCTGTGCCTGTAGCTGGTGTGAGGATTGGTACGAATGTATCTACTGAGCGGCTATTTGTTTAGCCTATAGCTACATGATTTCGACATGACACTACTCATAGAACACAAGATCACATTTTCCACCCTTGAAGGTAACAAATGGATATGGTGAAAATCATCAAGTTCTAGATCTGCCATTTCGTACAACTGATTCGCCTCTTCCTTGTCGCGCAACTGATTGTGTGGTAGTAGTAGTAGTAGTAGTAGTAGTAGTAGTAGTAGTAGTAGTAGTAGTAGTATTATATTAACGTCCCGGTACATTTGGTAATTGCCTTCACATACATTATCACCTCCCATGGGGTATTGGGGACGCGCCAGGCGCTAAAGCGGAGGCGGATCTTGCGTGAGCATCTCCTTTTCAGGGGTGTATCTTGTCCTCCTCTCCTCTATGCGAGAGTAAAAGAAACATGAAGTCAATTTGCACGGTAGTGCCAAAGTATATGCCTGTGTAAAGGGGGGCAGCGTTGCGATGTGCAAACGCTGACCGAGAGGTCAGGTTCTATCCGCAAGGCGAAGGAAGTCAGCAAAGTCTTCAGGGCTGTCGAGCAAC